>JABUQX010074760.1:0-27492 GCA_015478945.1 Trachelipus rathkii | reverse complement strand
TAATATACGTTTTATCTTAAATTTACAGAGGTTATAATCTCACATTAGCAGGAGATATAATAAAAATTGTTTTACCCTACCTTTAGAGGGGATATAACAGTTTTTACCTTACCTTTACAAGGGATATAATAACTTTTACCTTACATTTACAAGGGATATAATAAATGTTTTAACTTACCTTTGCAAGGGATATTATAACTTTTACCTTACATTTACAGTGGACATAAAAACTTTTAGCTTACATTTACAGGACATATAACAAATATTTTACCTTACATTTACAGGGATATAATAAATGTTTAACCTTACCTTAGCAGTGGATATAATAACTATTTTTTACCTTACAAGTCATTGAGTCTAGAATGGTAAATGTTTTATATGTGCTATTAAATTTAGTGGGTAAATGGACTTGATTACCCTATATTTACCAAAGGATATGAAAAATCTTTCTTGTTCTTATTTTATAATTTTGGTCGATGAAATGAAAGATAAAGTAAAATTACCAAATGGAAGATAAATAAATAAATGTAAAGGTAAAAAGAATTAGTTATATCCCTTGTAAGGTAAGGTAAAAGATTGTTATATGCCCCTCTAAAGTAGAAGGGATGAAACCAAACAATTAAATTATGTATTGATATATTCTAGCTAATGTGGAGATTATAAACCCTGTAAATTTAAGATAAAAGCGATATTTATATCCACTGTAAAATGTAAGGGTAAAACAGTCATTATATACCTGTAAGTGCGACTATTTAGGGGTAGTTGGTATAAAGGAGTGTCGAGGATGTTGTGGGATTCAATATCATTTACATTTTAAGAAAAACAAATGAGTGTAGAAATTTATTTAGAACATAGGTATTATTTTTTATGGGATGTGTTCCTAATTAAAACCATTAGTGTTCATATATTTGGATGATTTAAATTTAGGTAATCACTATTGTATATAGATACGATTTTATTGGTACAGAGGCGCTTAATGTATTTTTAAGTGTTTAAGTGTTTTTTTATTTTTGGTGTTTTATTTAGTAGTAAAATATTGGACTATGTAAACATTTGGCAAAGGTTAAAACAATTATGTATGTTATCTCTTATGTAATGAGTTAGATATAAATACATGGTTACTATATCATGGTTTTAAAGGTAAGGAAGTAAACATTTGATGATTAGGATCTCCTCTGTAACTGGTAATTGGTATAAGATCCAAAACATAATAATGTTTCCACCATGTATGTTGTGAAGGAAAAAAATATTGTGACCAATAGATATAACGTGCCAATATAGACATGTAAGTGGTTTTTTGGTGTTAAAAACATTTTATTTATACTAATTATTAGAAAAATATGTAAAATGGTGTTTTTAAAGTTATTATTAATCTTGTGAAAAATGTAAGGTTAACGATAAAAGTTCTGTTATTCATAGATCACCGTTGTTTAAATGCGTGAAGTTGGGAAAATACGTCTTAGGTCATCGTTAGGAAGAAAATATATATTTCTGTAAATTTTTAGGAGATAATATTTTTAGCCTCAGCTCGAATATGTACCATGGAAAGGAAAAGCATCTAAATAAAGCGAGGAAAGAGTCGGGAACTGGAAGGGGATGGGAGCTTGATGGGAGCTGGGATGGAGTACAGGATGAGAGCTGGGATAATGAAACACAATGAGAGGGAAGGTAGGGTGTAAATACATTTTTTTCATTACGTTATATGCATTGTAAATTCTTTTCTCCTTTGGATACTGTTTAAAAAATGGTATAAAAAATATAAGCAGTTTATTTGATTATGTATTATTTATTGATTGATTTATTATTATATTTAAATATTATTATTTATTTTATCTATTATTATTATTATTATTATATTATATTATTATATAATATTATTTATTATTATTATTATTATGGTTATTATTATTATTATTATTTATTATTATTATTATTATTATTTGTTATATTGTTATTACTGTTATTATGTTATATTATATATTATTTATTATGTTATATTATGTATTTAGTGTATTATTATTATTATTATATTGGTTATTATTATTATTGATTATTATATATTATTTTATGTATGTATTATTAGTTATTATAGTTAGTTATTATTATTATATTAACATAATTTAAGAATTATTATTAATATCTCAATTATTATTATTATTTATTATTGATTATTATTATTCATTATATTATTATTTATTATTTTAGTTAATATTTATTATTATATTATTTTATTATTATTATATATTATTTTAATAATAATAAACGATTATTATTATTATTTTACTGTTATTTTATTATTATTATTATTATTATTATTATTATTTTTATTATTAGTTATTAGTTATGATATTATTATTATATTATTGATATTTATTTTATTATTATTATATTATTATTATTATTATATTATTATATTATTATATTTTATATTAATTATATTATTTATTTATTATATTATTATTATATGAATATTATTATTATTTATTATTGATTGTTATTGATTATTATATTGATTATTGATTATTATTATTGATTATTATTATTATTATTATTATTATATGTATTATTACTATTATTGTAAACATAATTATTGAGTTATGGAAAAACTATAGTTACTATTCAAATTGGGATAGTCACTAGGTATTAATATCATTAGCTATTATTATTATTATTATAATTTTATTTTTATTATATTATTATTATTATTATATATTATTATTATTATTATTATTATTATTTATTATTATTATTATATTATTATTAATTATATTATTATTATTTATATTTATTATTATTTATCTATTATTATTATTATTATTAACTATTATTATTATTATTATTATATTATTATGAATTATTATTATTATTATTATTGATTTATATTATTATTATTATTATATTATTATTATTATTATTATTATTATTATTATATTATTATTATTTTTATTATTATTATTATTATATATCTCGATTATTATTATTAATTATTATTATGTGATTATCAATTATTTATTATTATGTATTATTATAATATTATAGTTATGATGTATATGATATATTTTATTATTAATTATAATTATTATTATTATTATTATTTAATAATGTGATATTATTATTATTGTTGATTATTATTGTTATTTTATTATATATAATATTATTATTTATTTTATATTATTATTGGTATATTATTATAGTTAATTAATTATTATTATGTATTATTATTATCTTATTATTATTATTATTATTGATTATATTATTATTATTATTTATGTATTATATTATAATTATTAATTATTATTATTTATTATTATTATTATTTATTATTATTATTATTATTATTATTGTAATATTAATTATGAGTTATTTGAAGAAAATTCAAGCACGTACACTGATCGGTATGTCAATGAGGTATTAATATCATTATGCTTAATTTACCATTATTTTATTGTAAATTTAATTTTCTGAAATAAAAATTACTATTGAAAGGAAGGGGCATCAGCTTATGTTGATGCTCAAAATATTAACAATGATGAAAATAACAATGATGAAAATATAAGAAATGAATGTTATTGTATTCGGGGGCTCAAAGGACGACAACACTGTTTTGTGCCAATTAGAGACCATGTTCAGTATAGGAGGGAAATATGGCATCCTAATTTATTAGGCTTATTGAAATAATGTGTAATATCATAAAATTATTGGTATATCTCCTTTAACATAAGAATGTAAAGTCTGTAACTTTCTTGAATAAATATTTTGATTGAATGTTGATATTATTTTTTCGTTACTTGCTTTTATTATTATTATTAATTATTATTATAATTATTATTATTGATTTTATTATTATTTATTATTATTATTATTTATTATTATTATTATTATTTTATTATATATTAATTATTTTATTTTACTTATTATTATTATTATTTATTATTGATTATTATATTTTATTATTATTATTATATTATTATTGAGTTATTATTATTTATTATTATATTATTATATTATTCTAATTTATTATTATTACTATATTATTATATTATTATTATTTTATTATTATTTATTATTATTTATTATTATTATTATTATTATTATTATTATATTATTAAAATGAAAAGTTAAAATTAGATTTTAAACCTTACATTTTGAACTTCTGAATATTTGGGGCTATTCAACTCTTAATGTGTAGGATTAATATCCTAGCAAAAACAAACCAAAATTTACCCTTTAAAACCCCCAAAGAAATACCTCTAAAACTTGTGAAATCTAGTTGTTATTCATCCCATTAATTTTCTTGTTTCAATCCTCCTCTTTTTCTCCCTCTTTCTTTTTTTATCTCTCTCTCTCCTCTCTCTCTCTTCTCTCTCTCATCTTCTCTCCTCTCTCTCTCTCTCTCTCCTCTCTCTCTCTTCTCATCTCTTCCTCATGCTCTCTCGTTCTCAGCTTTCTGTTGTCTAATTGTTTCCTGTCTCTTTTACCCATATTATTCTCTCTCCTCTCTCTCTCTCTCTTCTCTCTCTCTCTCTCTCTCTCTGCTCTCTCTCTCGATCTTCTCTCTCTTCTTTCTCTCTCTTCTCATTCTGTTCTGTTTGTTCTAAGTTGTGTCACTTTAATCACTGCTTCAGATAATATTTGTGTATCTTCTCTTCAGGCTAAATTTCCACTTCTTTTTTGTTCCCTATGATCTCATCTTCTTCATTTTCTTTCTTTCTCATATTTTCTCTCTCTCTCTCCTCTCCTCTTCTCTCTCCTCTCCTCTCTTCTCTTCTCTCTCTCTTCTCTCTCTCTCTCTTCTCGCTTTACTTTTCCTTTCATTCTTTAATTCTGCTCTTTCTTTTCCATCTTGTCATATTCTTTTGAGACTTATCTTCTTAAAAGTTTCCTCTCTCTCTCTCTCTCTTCTCTTCTCTCGCTCTCTCTCTCTCTCTCTCTCTCTCTCTCTCTCTCTCTCTCGTCATCTCTTCTCGTGCTCTCTATGATTAACATATTTTAGTTCCATTTTCTTTTTTTCGATTCTTCCCACAATTTCCTTTCTCACTTTTTTATTATCTTTCCCTCACTTTTTTCCCCCTTCTTTTTTAGCCTCCTTCAACACCGGTTTGTTTCTCACATTAACGCTTCCGCCTTTCCTGTGTGTGTAGGTGTGTTGTGATTGTGTTGTTGTGTGATGTATGTGTGTTGTTTGAGTGCGCCTCTTTCTCTCGTCTAATGTGGTGTGTGGAGTGTGTGCATCTCTCTCTCTCTCTTGTATTTGGTTGTGTGTGTGTGTGTGGAGTGTGGGTGTGTGTGTGTGTGTGTGGTCTCTCTCTCTCTCTGCTCTCTCGCTTGTGTTCGTTACTCCATATCTCAATGGATCGTCTCTCTTCGGGTCTCATTTTGCGTCAATCGTCTCATACACCTTCTGGATCAATGTCACCGTCTTCTTTCTCTTCTCTCTTAATTATTATTGCGAGGGTTGTTTTTCTTTCAGTCAAGAATATATAAAGGTAATTGAAGATGGAGAGTTTCCGGGTGTTCTTGTTTGACTCGTGTACTCGCTTTTTCTAATTCGGAAATGCGTAGTAAATGCGTGTTTGTTTAGAGTGTTATTACTATCTGGGGTGTTTATTAATATAATGCTGTATAGATATATATATATAATATATATATATATATAATATATATATAATATATTATATAATAGTATATATATTATATTATATATATATATTATATATATTATAATATATATATATATACAATGGCGTAGGCAGGGGGGTGCTGAACCTTAGATGTTTGACCCAGCGACCCGTTTTAAGGGTTTATTAGGACACTCCATAGTCAAGGAAAACTGAAATAGAACGAAACAAGTCAATCGATATAGATAGCTGAAGTAAGTCGTAAATACTAAGATTTCTAACACGTTATTGTTAAAACATTGTATATCTTTTTGTTTATAGTTTTAATGTGGTTTCGTTTTCATATTGGCTTGAATTGAAGTCAACTAGCTGTGTGCCTTTTATTCAGCTAGCTTTCTCAGAACCAGTTAATTCTCCGCTGGAACTTTGCTCAGTAATGTCGATAGACATTTGGCGGCTGATAAAGTTGCTAAATATATATTAATATATAAGGCTATATATATATATTATATATATATATATATATTATATATAGTTATATAATATAATATATATTATATTATATATATATAATATATACTATATATATCACTCAACCTTTGCCCCCCTCTAAATGAAATCCTGCCAACGCCCATGCACCTTTATATATATATTACCTATATAACTATATATATATATATGTGAACAATGATAGTGAAATTGATAGTATTATATATATATTAATGTTTTTTATATATAATATAAGTAATTATATATATATATATATATAATTATATATTAAATATATATATATATATATATATATATATAATAGTATATAATATATATATATACTAATATATATATATATATTAGGTATATATTATATATAATATTAAATGTATTTATATATATAAGTATATTAATAATATATATATATATATATATAATTATATATGTTATTAGTATATATATATATATATAATATTTATTATATAATAGTATATATATGATATATATTATTATAGAATAGTAATAATAATAGTATATAGTAATATTAGATAGCTCTCGCTATAATATATTGAATATAAGATATAGTTGTTATATAATACGCTATGAGTAATAATAATAGTATATATATATATACTATAGTTATAATATATATAAGGCTATATATATATAATAAATATATTAATATATTATATATAAGTACATAATAAATAAAGTAGTGGTATTATACTTAGGTATATATGAGTATATATATATTATGCATATATATATTATAGATAGATTTTAAATATATATATATAGTATTTAATAATAGTAGAATATATATCATATATATATAAAAACTATATATAGGTATAATAGCAAAAATATTATATATAGATATACTATAACTATAATATATATAATTTAGTATTAGCTTACTGTATATACATATATTATATAAATATATATTAGTAAATTATAGATTGTACTATATTTCATTATATATATATTATATATATATAACTATAATATTATTATATATATATGTGTATTATATAATAGGGTATATGTTGTATCAATATATCACTTATATATATAATTATATAGAAATATATATTTATATATTGTATTATATATAATTATATAATAAAGTAATATATATATATATACTAGGGTATATATATATTATTAGATGACATATGTACGTAGTCTGTTATAATATAGTTAAGTATATAAGTTAATAATTAGAGATCTAATAAGTTTTACAATTTTCAGTAATATAATTAGGAGACTATAAAGTTCTTTAATGGTATGGTGTATTGACTTCAATTAAATCCTCACAGCAAGTGGGAGTGGTGAGAAAAAAGATGCTGTGTATAGTCAGGTGATGATAAATAGACTATAATGAGCTAAGATTGATATTAAAGTATGGTATATTTTTATCTTGTTCTTTTTTCTTATTAATTATTACTATTTAGATAAATACCTTACGTTTACTATGATATGAATACGTTAGTTATACAGAAGATATTATGATTGGGCTTCCTTTTTTGTTAATTAGGTATGAAGAAAAAAGTTTGTGTTTTGTCTTCTGCACATAAGAGTATGCTGTTAGAGAATACAAAACAATGGGTGATTTTTTATTACTGAGAATAAAAATATGATAAGTATGTGTTTAAGAGCACTTGGATAATGGAATGAAAGGAAGAAAGTTATGGTTGTTTTTTTTTTTGTTGTTTTTGTTTCTTCAAAAGTAATTTATATAATGTCTTTTGACGACAAGTTTTGAAGCTTACGAGATATTTTGTTTTTTTCGTTTCTTATTTCGTTTTTTTCGTTTTTTTTGCTTGTGTTTTTTTTAATGTTCATACTTCCAATATGCCCGACAAGAACAAACAATATCCTTACATACATTATTATAGATATAGTATCATTTTTCATCATCACTCTATTCTGCTTTTCATTGTAAGTCTAACTTATCAAAAAGATGTAAACATCAACAAAGTGAAAACAACAAAAAAATCACGCCTCACAGCCGCCACAAACCAAACCAACCCTTATTAAATCAAAGATGACACAGACCATCGTCAAATTAAAGGATTATGACACGCGGAATTTGAAAAAATAATAAAAAACTTAAGTTTATAAAAATTACTATGGATGGGTGATGCGCTGAGAATAAATGAAAGAACTCCACTGGTATTTGTATTGCTATTTTGCTGGAAAATAGAAGATAGCTGCCCTGTATCATTTAACCACTTGGTATCGTAAAATGGTCATTTGGTAGTGTAGTGTATGTATGTATGCTATGTAATGCTTATAGTACCCCTGCTATGTATGATATGAAAGAGAGTATGTATTGTATGTTAATGTTTTTATGTTTTATGTATGTATGTATGTATGTTATGGGTATAGTAAGTATAAAAACAAAAACTATGCGTATGATCATTGTATGGTATGATAATTAAAATACGTTCATAGTACCTGGTATAATGTCAAGTGTATGGTATGTAGTAGGATATTGTCCAATAACCATGTTAGGAAGTATTAGGTCACTAGTAAAGCCACTGAGAATAGATAAGTGAGAATAATAGACACTAAAATTCGTACTAAAAGCCAACACCTATGTATGATCTTACACGGACAATGTATTACTCTGGTGATGTATGTATGATATGTATGTATGTATGGTATGAGCTGATGGAAACTAACAATGAGTCAATGATGGGATGGAAGGATACCACAGCAGTTCCAAAGGATGAATGAGAAAAACAAGAGGACGCAGTGACTGAATTTTAGTGAATGCCAAATATGATAAATGTATGGTAGTTGATATATAAGAATAATGAAGCATAAAACAGTGACTCATTTATGTAGAAATGCAATTAGACTACTCTCAATTAATGTAAATATATCTAACGGAGACCTTAAAAGGCTTATTGGGTAAACATTGAGAGCTCATATTGACCTCAGTAAATAAAGAGAGTAGGCATGATATGTGCAACATATGTAATATATGATCTGAATATGGGTCGTGATAATACAAGATAAATGCAAATGATTAAATTGTGGTTACCACGAGCTGGCACGCCTGCTGAATTGAGGAGTATGGGATGAAATTAAGGTCTTCAAGGCAAAACATATCGTTAATGCCACCGAACAGAGGTTGATTGTGTTTTATAAGGTAATTAAGTCGTCATGTGTAAACACACAGAAAAGAAGAACAAAACCTTACAAAGTAAAGAATCCCAATCCAGAAAGGAGAAGAAAAGAAAGAAGAAGATGGATCAACGATTTATTACAACGATGTTCTTAGGTCTTCCTAATTACAACATTAATAAAATCGATGATACTACTATTATAATCTCAATATTTGAAATTCGACGATAAACCGAAGTTACTACCACTCGAAATTTGAAATGACAAATTAAGGGCGCTTACGTAAAGGCACGAGATCCGCCACATATCTATCTCTGTATACTTGTTACCACGCTACGAAAAACATCAGTTAAGTAACGAGAGAATCTTCATTAAAATTTGTATCTAGATAACAAAAATACTTAGCCCAAGGAAAAAAAGGAAGAAACTAGACACCGTAAAAAACACACAAAAAAACATGAGCAGAAAATATACATAAGACAACAAATACAACTAAGTACTTTAATTGTGTTTACATGAATAAATCCTCGGAACTGGAGAGCACTGTAAGGCTCTTGTGTTTTCTTTCGTGTACATATAACACCTTTCGTTGAGTAGAAAAAACGCTTTAATGTGCTATATCTACGATTACGATGCTCACCTATATTCTTCAGGAGCTCTTTTGCTTTTAAAGCCAGAGTGCTTTCTTCTCTGTTTGTCGCCCAGCTCTCTCCACTCTACTTTTAATGGCTCATTTTCTTGCCACAATCATTCACTTTAGGTTGATTAAAAAGCGCGGCATATACATATTCATCGGCAGGAGACAGATGGGTAATACTATAAATGGTTTTCTACAAAGCAAGTTAAAAAACTGATTATAGTGCTCAAGGAGTGTGACAAAAAAGATGCAAAAGTGTACAATTTAATGCTTATTTAACTATATTAACTCCTCGTATCAACAAATATACGCCCACTAATCCAAACAATCCAACATAAATGAGATATAAGAACGTATATTACGTAAAATAAAATAGCAGAGAGAAAGGTGCGGGTGAAGAATACTGAAACATATTATAACCAAATCCACAGCAATTCGGTGTCACCAATTAAAGAAACCAAAGGAATAAAAAAAAAAAGGATAATCAAAAAATTATAGATCCACGGTCCCAAATACTCTGAATAAAAATCAACCATTAAATCCTACAGATCGAAAACATATGATAAATCAGACATTGAGTAAGTAACTGAGTTTAAATTTACCCATTATAGCTGATATTAAAAAAGCCAGGAAGATATTGTAAACTACACAAGTGAGTAGATCGAGTCAGATAAAACAGACAGAAAAAGATTATTGGAAGAAATTAAAATGTGTCTTCACAACTTAACGTTCACAATGCATCTTTAACATTTGGAGGTAAATCTAAACCAAATACAGGCTTCATATTTAGATGTATTATAATATATTGTATGTTCTAATTACTTTAGCACGTCTCTCTGTTTAGTTCTAGGTCCATTTAGATTTTACTCTCCATAATGAATGAGTCATTATGGGAGGTTATTATTATTAATATGATGGAGGGTGCACTTATTACCTATACACTTATTATTCATTCAAGATTACTATTTCTGGAGCGATTTAATCATGGGGTTTGATCAGGTAAATCATGGGGGGTTAACCAGGTAAATTTATATTGAATATTATCATAATTGAGATGTTCCCCATAATAAATATCTCTGTGATATAACAGCATATAAGAACATAAGGCATATCTAGAGACTTAAATCTCAGAGGTGTGAAATAACAATCTAATTCTAAGAATAGAAACTAGAATATTTATGGCGGTGAAGCACGGATACACTGGGGTCCTGAGGGAATTATGGGTGGATCATGGAAGGGACGCGGTAGATATATGGTAATTATTTAGTATTATTATATATGTATCAACTTATCAGGGTGCACAGATCTAACTTAACTCTCGAGAGTGGAGGAGTGGAACCGCGAGGGATGAGGGCCTATGCATTATAATTATTTCAAGGTGGTACCTTCTAACACCGTGGGAACTGAACGTACTTTATTATGTATAATATTCAATCTGATATTATTGAGTAATTAATTTTTATCTTGATCTCTAATGTTTATAATGACGGATTTACAGTTCCCATTTGATGTCTCTATCAAGGTGTATTGATTAGGTCTATTACTTATATATTTTATTATATCAAATCACAGTGTGCCATTATTATTATCTCATCTATTAATTCATCAAAAAGTATAGTATCAGCCATTATATGATATATACCATGTATCTAATGAGTAGTCCTTATTACTTACTATATATAAACTCCTATTATCACGATATATATGTCATTACCATAGCTTATAATATCTGCGGATTCATCCTGCATATCTGGCCAAACGTCTAACATTTCTTTTCTCCTTTCATATCGTATGCGGATATCAGATAATAGACTCAAGTACGTGATTATGGAACTACACCGACTCTCAAAATCTACTTACTCTCGTGTTACTCCCAGTCCGGACTGAGGTTATCCTCATACAGTTTCAACTCACCTCAACTATTACATCATCGCACTTAAACTCACGATAGATATAGACCGACTCACTCTATGTCATCATTCTGAGTTTCTCAGCTACATTAGAATAACCAACACACATCTCAACATACTTTCATTTATTCTAACTCTAGTTTATACCCTATTTCTTTTCAACACCACACATATATCTCTTAAATTACCGTTTACATACGTATCTACTTCATATTATTAATTCGATATTATCTCTCTCACATCATTAAGCATGCCTCCTAGATTGTCTTAATCTATGAACAACATTGGAGACTTTTCGGATCGGTTATTAATAATATATAGCATTGCTTATTCATTCTCAAGACATGATAGTTCGAAGGACTCCAGTCAGAACATAATACTCTCAAATAAACATGCAAACGTATATAACCTAGACGATATATGATATTGTTAAATAGTACGGTATACAATAGTCTACTATGTATGACCTAAGCTATTATAGATGTTAAGACCTTCAATAACTAGACCTGATAATCATATAGTTATTATATGATGATATACTGCAACTTTACTATAGATATAAGAGACTTATAAGTCTCAGCTAATTACATTCATAACTAACTACAGCATATAACTAGATTATATATAGCTACAATATGCCCATACCACCATACAGACTTCAATAGCTCAAGACGGCTAGATACACGAATTATTATATACGCTATGAACTACTCACTAAATGAATTCACAACTTATATTAACACTATTAAACTTAACTACATATCTAGATGCTAATCATAATTATATATATATATAGCTAATTAAATATATATATAGTAATATAATAGACTGCTTCCGCGTATCGCTTATTACTATCTACGTAAATAATAAATGGATCTGTACTCTGGTAAAGTTTTTATAAACTTCGGACATCATTATTTGTATCCGTACTGTGACTCTATACCAGGAATTATCTTAGTAATACTAATTAAAATTAGGCACATAAGTAGTAATTGTAGTATAAAGTTATAGTATCTATAAGTTGAAGGGTGAACGGTTTAGTATAAATATATATGTCTACAGATCCAGTTATCACGTATGCTGGCGCGCAGGATACGCGAGTGAGAGGGCTGTTCACCGCTACTCGTGATCAATGAACGATATGAAGGATAACACTGTAACGCGCGCAAAGCCGCCTTATATAGCCTAGGCGATAGGCTTAATAATATATACAGTACTGCGAGTGAGGTTGCCAGTCTCTATAGCTTATTTTCAAACAAGTATACTACTTACGCTGATACCAGTGTGTTAAGCGACTTATTATATACTATTAGCTACGGGGCTTGTATAAGGGGCCCATATATAGAATGAATAATCTGTCAAAATGCTGGGATTACGCAATATCCTCCAGTCATATCACAGTAGTGCTTATAAATCACACGATTTAGGCGTCTACCTTATTGATCGCTGTCATGGTGAGTAGTAATGTAGATCTGCCTAGGCATCCAGTAATAGATAAAGTGCAAAAATAACTAGGTGAGTCCAGGCCCACCAAGACAGGGGGACGCCCTCAGTCAATCAATAAAGAGTCCGTACGGTGTGAGGAAATAAAGCAACCGGCGTGAGAAAATATTGTATAAATTATATATAGTATATTATATAATATATATATATAAATTAGGGCGGGGCGTAGTAAGTCAGATTGAATATACCTGTAATGATGATATATTATAGTAATATGATAGATAATAGTATATATATATCAAATAATATAGCTAGTGGGATAGGTAATACTATACTATAAGTATAAGTTTAATTAGAAAACGTTGAAGTATTAAGAAGATCGATATTATATCTATATATATATAATATTATACCTTGGTCCCAGTATAAAAAGATTATATATTATATATATTAATAATTATAAGATATAGCACTAATGAGATAATATATAAGATTTATGATAATATCTGATTGATGAGATGAGTGCTCAATATACAGATTATAATCATAAGTGAGTAGTGCATATCTATACACTAATATATAACTTAACAAATATAGTAATAATATATATAAGTTGGTAAAAACCACTCTAATAAAACATACAGATTTAGGAATCAACAGATGTGATACACCGCATAGTATGATAATATAATAATAACTAACCGAGTAATGACTGCAACTTCACAAGGACGGAGTCCAGACAGTATATGAGGTCGACCATACGGAAGGAAGTAGCACCAGGCAACTGATCACAGATTAATCACCTGCCAGATATGATGTGCACAAACGTGAACCACTACACCCGCATTCAGAGAACAATGCAGCCATGCCCGTCCAGCCTTAAAATGATAGATTAATATATATATATATTATATATATATATAGTAAGACTATACAAAGATACATGAGTCAACCAATAATAGTATATATAATTAATAATATTTATAAGTATTAATATATATAATAGATAATGTAATAGATATATAAGTATGTATTAAGAGAATATAAATAGTCCGAATGATCCTCATATATACTACAAGCTTATATTACAGTAGCTTACGCAAGCGCGCAGCCGCGAGGAGGTGGGTAAAATGTGCAACACCGCAGCTAACACGATAATAACCCCAGTCACCTCTAGTTATACTAAAATAGTGCCTACAAAAAATTAATAAATGAGAAATCAGCGCCTGCACAGTGACTCTAATGTGCTAAACTGACTACACAGATAAACTCACCAATAATATCGCTGTTAAGAATATTAACTAAGTTAGTCATTAATTGAGAAGTACTGTATATAAGGCTGTATATAATATATATATATATATTATATGCTGTATAATATATAGTGTACATAATAACTAAACTAAAATTTTTAAGTTTTTGCTACTGATATTGTTACTATTTTTATTATAATTATTGCACTGTAATTTTTAATTTTATTATATTTTATTATAATTATTATTTTGTATCAAGTTTTTAAACGTATTTTGTCAATAAAAATTTTAAAAGTTTTCCTTTTAAATAACTTTCCCAGTCACTTTTTTTGAGTAACTATTTTCAATGAAGTCACCTCAAAATTTTTTTTCCTTGGCCTCATTTCCGATATATTTCCTCTCAAGAGTTCAACGATGATAGTCTCTCTTACAATTTACAAGCCAATGCCTTATATAGTACAAAGAGGGTTTATTATTTATATATTATATATATTCTATCTTTATATATATATATATATATTATAATTTATATATATATATTATTTTATATATTATATTATAATATATATATTATATTATAATTATTATAATTATTTATTATATATTGTTATTATTTAAGTGTTACTGTTGATTTATAGATTAGTTGAATTTTTCAATCTGTTTCAAAGATAGATACATTAACTTACTTTAAAATATAATTATACTAATATACAAATAACTGATAGATGATCACTTAACATAGGCACCGCATAATAACGAAACCGAAAAAGTTCATATAAAATTTTATTTCTCGTAGCAAGCGTAATTAATGATTTACTATATATTATAATTATAATATTAATTATATTTCAGTTAAAATAATTAGTAAGATTAAAGTAATTATAAACTACTAAACAGTACATTTCATAATATTTATACATCTAGACGGTATTCCTCACAATAATCATGAGTATTCCAAACATTTGGACCCTTCCTAAGTGATTAATATTAAATAAATTAACTATACTTTAATAAACTTTAATCCTTTATTAATTATGGACTTTTTATTTATATACTACTATACATATAATAAACTAAATAGTAATAAACTCTACTATTTAGTTTAAAAAATTAATGAGAGATTCATATTTATTTAGGTATTAGGTTGTATCCCCGGTTAATGTTAGGTTTAAGCTGTATTGGAGCAGAAATACATTTTATTTAAGACATTAATTTTTGCTAGGTGAATTAATAAGTATAAGGTTAAAGCGCCCTCTCACGGTTATGAGCTATTGAATAAGGATTCCACACAAGTAAAAAGATAAATCCAAAATCGAGTCGGGAAACTGCCAGGTAAAGATTGATTGAAAAAGATATTAAAATATCAACTTTTTTTAACACTCTATTATTGAAACGTTACCCCTAACAACATTAATATAAGGAGGCGGTGGGAAATTTGACTTAACAGAGTAACTGAAAGATGAAATTATCTTTACATATATTGCGTTATTAGAGAATTATAATTTTGGCTGGAGAGTGGTGCCATGTGTAGTTGATATTCACCCATTTATCTTTAAGAGATAATTTTAGTTTCTAATAGATGATATGATGTTTTATTTATATATATTATTAGAATATTAGAAATTATTATCTCTTCTCGTTACAATTTAATAAAAGATACTGTTAGGATGAGTGAAAGGAGTTGTGATCTCTATACTCATAATCAATCTAAATATACCTTTAAAACTGCTCTCTATCACCCTATAAATCGGGTTGTAACTATTCTAAATAATATAACATAACGGAAAAAGGATTAAATGTATATATAAACACGTGAAATCTGGCTATTGTAATTTTCTCACTATATCCAGCGTCCTCAGACTTGCGACATGTATACAATCATTTGCTAAGTACGTCGCAGTCCTATCTTAACTGCCTTAAACGGGATCTTAAAGAAGGTTGAATGATTGGGTGGTATGCCTGGTCCATACTATGAGAGACAAGAGTAATGTTTTTACCAGACATCCTGTAGTGCTATTTCATCATCACAATATTTCACTGACAGTAGACTTACACTCGTGCAGCTTGTTATAATTTAATTTTTTACACAATTCAGACATTTGAATATTTTTCTTTTTCGTTTTCAAAATTACTCAACAAAATCTGCTCTTATTTTTTTAAAATTCTTCTTTTGAGAATTGTACTAAATTAGAGTTAAAAAATCGTTTTTTTAAATAATTTGATTTATTAACAATACCAAAGATATTTTAAATTATGAACTTAATAAATTTAATTTTTTCGATTTTTGGATAAAATTTCTTCAATGCTTTCTGTAAAGTTTTTTAAAGACTGAGGGTCTCTATTGGCTGAAAATTTCAACTTTCTAGGTATAAAAGACTTGTTAAACTTTTGCTGTGAGGGGGTCTCTCTTTTCTACGTTTTCGTTAGGTTTGACGTGCTAGCGTTTCCTTTAGGCTTTTGAATTTTGCCTGACC
Source organism: Trachelipus rathkii (assembly GCA_015478945.1). Classification (NCBI taxonomy): domain Eukaryota; kingdom Metazoa; phylum Arthropoda; class Malacostraca; order Isopoda; family Trachelipodidae; genus Trachelipus; species Trachelipus rathkii. The sequence continues at coordinate 10,527 of JABUQX010074760.1, read as the reverse complement.
CTTTGTGCCTTCATGTGTTTCCGTTTAACGTGAACTCCAGAATTCACACAGACACGCATCATATAAATCACTAATATATATACCCTCATAATAGTATAGTACTGGGGGTATATACTCCAGTGAAGCCTTATATATATCATACCCTAGGTAGACTGATAGGGGGAATAAAGTTATCTCTAAATAGATATACTATTTTTTTAAAAAAAAAATATATATATAATATATATATATATATATAATTATATAATAAATATATAATAATATAAAATTGTTTTTTCAACCTTATAGATTTCAAATGAAATTATTTTAAATGTAATATAAACTTGCATTTTTAACATTTCCCGTACGGTTATCGTATAAAAAAACTATGTTTCCTTCGTAAAAAGTATAGTTACTTTGAGATCAGATCAAACACCATGCGTTCATGAAAATGGTCACAGACACCGTTGCATGACCACCTCCTTGACGATTTCACTCTTCCTCTTCCGGCAAGGTCATGGCGTTCTACGACCTTATCCATTCTTCTTTAAAAATCTCAGTCTTTACCCTCTCTTTTTCGCAATCCCTCTCTGGTTCACAACTGCTTCCACACTCGACGACTGTCGAATTGCATGATATACTATATATATATACCTACTATATCATATAACATATATATATATACTATTAATATATAATATATATATTATATATATAATATATATATTAATTATATAATATATTTTTTTATAATATATATAATATATATAGTAAAAGTTTACTTCACAACCAGGACTCATTTTGATTGGAGTGACGAGTCGTCATAAGCGCTCAATGAGTTCATAAAAAAAATAAACGTTTTCCTTTAATAATCGTCTCAAAACACTATTTAGTTAGTAAGGGTTATAACTGTTAAAAATCACTAAATTTAAACTTTTCTCTTTTTTTATTAAATTCATAAAAATTAGTTTTATATTTTTTCCAACTTAATTAAGTTTCACACAGCACAGCACGATATCGAGGGTAAATAAACGGGAGAGCAGAACCCACTCAAGTAAAGATACCTCTTTAGTGTGTCAGCGAAATGCATTACGTTAATAAATTTAAAAATATAATTTTTTCAATTTAATGATACAAAGTACTTTCAAGATATCTGGCGAGCCTAATATGTAAAAAGGACGAGACCCTCATGATATTCCAAAGTAAATTTGGAGGGTGAAAATCGCGAGAATTGTATAAATACACTCAAAGCCTATTTACCCATATTATGATATATATAACTATATTACTTATATATAATAAAAATAACTTAGTATAATAATTAAATATATATATACATTTACTATATATTAAATATAATTATTATTCACCTAATAGCCTATATATATAATATTTATATTTTTTATTTACCTATTATTTATTTATTTATATTCATATATTTAATTATGTATTAGTAACCTAGGTTGATAGTATATATATTCCCCTACACTTACATATATATATATACTAAATAATAGGTATAATTTTATTATTTAATTATTTTATTATATTATTTTATATATTTAATTTATTATTAATCATTTAAAATTATTTTTATTCGTACATTTTCTTTTTTCGATATATATATATTTATAGTAACTATATATATATATACGTACTATATTATATATAATAGTATAGTGGCGGGGTAGGCGTAGGGGGGGTGGAGGGTGGTGCTGAGTAGGCCGTGTAGGTGGTAGGGGGGGTATCGCATGGTGTTTTGCTATAACGATACACGTTAGGAGGTTGGGGTACGAGGTGTGTGATATTTATATATACTTGGTGTTTTGGTTTCTATTTTATTTTATTGTGAGGTTATTTGTTTAGATAAGAGTTAACAATCCTATGCCTGAATAAGTAAATGAGGGGGAGGTAGGTAGGTGGGGGAGTGGGGGGGTGGGGTATAATATTAGTGTAGTATAGTATGGCTTTATGGGTATGTGTTATTATCATATTATTTAATATTATTTTTATTTTTATTTATTATTTTATTAATTTTTATTTATTTAGGTACTATTTAGTATTTATATTATTATTATATTACATACTTATTTTAGGGGGCGGTAGGTGAGTAAGAGCGAGGTGGGAGGCGATAGAGGCGACTGGCTGAGGAGAGAGTAAGGGATGGCGGAATAACTCTGTACTAACATCTTTAGTTCACAAGTAATTTTCCCATAGAGAACAAATTAAAACTCAAATATTATACACATGATAAAGGATACCGGGCTGTTTTTGTAAGATTTTACTTTAACCCTTGCGCTATTTCGAAGATTACCTAAATGCACATCTGTGACCAAAAAAATCATTGATAAAGGTCTTAGGGAAATGAAATCCAGTTTTTTACTATTTCTCAGATTATAAATCCCTGATTAAATAATTTAGAATTTGAATAATTTAGTTAAAGATATTAAAATAAATATGGTTAACATACAGCAACGTGATCTCTTGATTGAAAAGATAATGAGGCCCATTGTATGAGAGAAGGGTCGAGAAGCTTTTATCCAACTTAACTGGTAATACGCTAAAAAAAAGATTTTCCACACTTTATGAACTTTCATTCTTAAAACTTTGAAATTGTCGCAAATATAAATTCAGCAAAACGAAAACAGAATATAGCAATTCAAATAGGAGGGATAATTTCCGAGAGTTGGAATACTGATAAAGCTAATGTAATATATAAGTATCCATATATACATTCATTAATATATATATTATATATATAGTATATATTATAGGGGGTGATATTATATATATATATATTTATATAGGGTGAGTAGGAGGGGTGGGAGGTGGAGGGTACTAATATTTTAGTTTATAAGGTATACTGTAATATATATATATATCTATAATATAGGGTAAGGGGGTAGTATTATATTTATATATATATATATCTTTATACATATATTAATATATTGAGGGGTATAGGGTGGAGGTAGGTGGTAGGGGGCGAATGAGGTATATGGATATGGGTAGGAGTATAGGGTTAGGGTAATGGGTATTATATAATATATATTAGGGTTGGGGTGTAGGGGTAGCATGGAGGGGTAGGTAGGTTATACTTTATATTTATATATACTTATATATATTATATATATTATAATATATATATATTAATAAATATATAATTAGTTATATTATATATATATTTATTATTTACTTATAGTTTTTTTCTACATGGACCTAAATATTGACAAGCTATCACCCTACCTTTTATTCTGCCATTGGGCATGAAGCGAGTTATTGCAACAGAGGGGGGAAGTAGGTAGTGAGGTAGTGGTCTGGTAAAGAGCTAGGTATCACAGTTATGGTGAACTATAGTTGTATTATATCTATACTGGAAGAAGTGCTATATGGTGTTAGTTGAACTGGTAAGGGCTGAGAGGAGAAGTATAATGGATGGCTATATAACGTGAGGCTACAGAGGAGGCGGAAGTATGGAGCAGAGAAAACTAGTGGGAGGCAGTAAGATAGCTAGTGATTGAGAGTAGGGGGTTTATGAATAATATAGTATATTATATATAGCAGGGCGAGTGATGGAAGAGAGTAGGGGGTATGATATATATATATATATAATATATATATATATATATATATATATTATATAGTGAGGTACCGAGTGGTGGTAGGTAGTAGTAGTAGAATAATATATATAATATTATATATATAGTATACATATATAATATATATATAAGTGATACTAATTTACAATACTAATATGATAGGGTATATATATATAATATATTAATATGTTATATAGTGAAGGGAGTAATACTAATAATGACGGTAATATATATATGTATGAGGGATGAGGGAGTAGGGGAGGTAGGGCTAATTTTAGAATAGTGTGATATATTAATATTATATATATAATATATATATATATATATCATATATCTATATATTATATATAGTAGGTAGTATATATTATATATATAGAGTGAGGTAGGTATAGGAGATGATAAGGGAGTAGTAGTGGAGTATAGGTACGTGTGTGCGTGTGTGCGTGTGTGTGTTGTGTGTGTGTATCTTTGGTAGGAAGAGACCTTAGACCTAAATATTACACAAAAGAGTTGGTGAAACCAAATCCCAATCCAAATCAAGAGAATGACATGTAACAAGTACAGTGGGATAGTGGAAGAAAGTATTGGGTGCGAGATGAGAGAGGTGGAGAAATATAGCTAGCTGTAACCCAGAACTTTATATGGAGCGGGTTTCCCGAGAGCCGGTCCGACATGGGAGCGCGCCCAGGCGGTGTAGAGTGAGAATCGAATATCTGAGAGAAGAGGGTCCTAAGCTTTTTACTAAACCTAGAGGGCCAAGATAAAGATACTTAAATTTGGAAATATTAGTATTTAGTGATATGGGATCCACGTAACGTAACGTTAGGACCTCAGGGGGTTCACAAGACAAGGGGAAATAAGATTTTGGAGACTGCGCTGTGTGTGAGGAGCGGAGTGAGGATTCGAGCATGAGGTAAAATAGGACAAAGGTTCGAAACTGCTGGGGTCGATAGAACTTGGCAGTAAAAGATGATTTGAAAAAAGACAAATTACACTAGTACGACTCAAAGGAGGATTTCTTTGACAACGGAGTTTGGAAGATGAGGATTCTTTTCAATTGCGATATTATATGGAGAGTGATGCATTTGTTATATTTCTTGAAAATTTATTTTTAGAGAGTGTGTCAATCTAGATAATGAAGATCTAATTATAGTACTTCGATACATCAGAAAAGATAACTGGTGGAGGTGAGACAGATGTATGTGCGAGTGTCTTCTTAAAAAGCTCCTAACCTTAAATGCTCATTTATCCCCCTTCTTAATACGGATATTTGACGTTATCTTATAAATGATTACATCGGGAAAATTTATGATTAAATGTTAATCGGTGACGTGGCTAACTGGGGTTCCGCGGTCGAGCGGTCCGGACTGTTGTCCGAACTTTGCTAAGGGAGCGGGTCGCAGGCCCGGTATGTTACGGGGTTTAAGAAGTGTAGGAGTGTGGCTAAGAGAAAAAATGTTTTTACCAACTCCTTATGTGCTATTTCCTACAAATTTCACTGACAGGTAGTGTTGTGTAACTATAGTTGCAGGGTGGTTTAGTAGTTAAATTTTTACGAGCAATTCCAGAGATAATATTTTGCTGTCTTTTATCGTTTTTTTCATGAAATTTCTATATAAAATATTATATCTGTCCCTTCTTCTTTTAATAAAAACTTCTATCTTTTTAATTTTAATAAATATAAAATTAGTAATTTAAAATAATTTATGATATTTAATTATAAAATTAATATTTATATATTTTCAAATAAATATTTTAATTATGAATAAAATTATACTTAAAATTTAATTTCTGATTTTAATAAATTTTCCCTTCAAAGATCTTTCGTGTGTTTTAAATAAAGACTGACTTATTTATGATTATTATTTTATCAAAATTCAACTTTTTAATAGAACTGATTTTATGTTTCTTATAACCAATTAGTTTTAATGTTATTTAAATGCTTCATTAGTGAAGCATTTATCTTTGAGAAATTTTTACCTGACTATTCCTTAATTGTATCATGTCTGTTTATGAATCACCAGCATAGACGTATGAGAGCTCTTACGTATTATAAATATAATAGAATATACTTATTATATATATATGAGTATCAATAGAACGTAAAAAGTTATTAATATATTATAAAATATTTAACATATAATATTCTCATTATATATTATATATAATATGATATAGTTTACTTTATTAATGTAAGCCGGAGAGTATAATATTCTTTATTAGACCGTTATATTAACAATTATTATTAATAGTATATACATATAACCTCCATAATATATTATTTTATTTTACAGTTAGTTCCCTATCAGTTAATAAAAAATTTTGTTATATAGGTATATATATATTGATATGTTTCTTTAAAATGATATGACTCTCAAATGCATTTGTATATTATTTAAAAAAAATTATAAGAAAGGAGTATAATAGAAGGAAGATTTAAGTAAGGAACGATAGGAAATTATAGTGGATGTGAAACCTTAAGTGTGTTATCGAAGTTTTTGGAGCCAATTGAATGATAATATAGCTTTGATATATTTACGTATCGAATAGAGAGCGGGTCTGAGATAGCACTGAACGCAAATGATTGTGACATTTAGACAGAACAAGGTGCGTTTAGGAATGGATAGAGGATGTGTGGATCATTCTCAAAAGCTATTATCAATTTGAAACATTAAAATGAGTTGATTAGGTTAAAATTGAGGGAGAAGAAGGAATACAATGTGTATTTAGGTTTATTGATAGGATAAATATTTTGTTAAACGTCTAGGGATGAGTGATGTTATAATAATATGGTGTTTGGGTCGTCAAAGTGGAGCTCATAAAAGAATCACAACAAGTATCGTCAATGCGAAGAATAATGTTGGATACACGTAAGTGGTAAGTATATAAATTTGGTGTCAATCCATGGTGAGCTGGTTTAATATTAAGTTAGCGGGGGAGGAGGGGCAAGGTGCTATTTTCTTACTTATCAATTGTATTTATTTTGAGTTATATTAGCGGGTTTAATGAAAGAATTAAGAGAATGGGGATGGCAAACCAGGATAGGGTTGTATAAATATAGGAGAGTGAGATGGCAGTGTGATACCTCACATCTAAAATCATTCGGATGACTTTGGTTTTCGAGGAAGGGAGTGAAATATCTGAAGTAGAGAAGTTTTGAAGGAGGATAATAGGTAAGAGTAAGTTCTGGCAGGTTGCTTCTTGGTGAAAAGGGGAGCATGGAATAATTCGAAAAATCATTATCGGTAGTATTTAATGAGGTTAGAATTAATCGTTATGATGTTGTGAGTGGAGCACCTAAAGGTTCCTTTGATAGTAATGCTGAAGTTTAAGGCTAGAATGTATATTATAGCTATAGATTCATAACTGGAAAACAACTGTCTGTAAGTTATTTAAATATATATGCATATATAAAGGTGGAATTGTAAAATAAGGAAACTGGAAATGATGCATAGAGTGTGTAAGTAAATATACTACGTTGTGATATATGGCACAGCAAAATGAGAGTGTAGCTGGTGATGCGTAAATGTCTATATCGTTATGATTGAGTATTAAAGGGTACTTAAAGTGCTTAAGTGTAACCGTCTATAGGCTGGTCTTATATTATCAAATTAGAAGGTATGTTTAATTAAACTATGATTTATATTAGTTTATATATGTTAGTTAGAACTAAGGTCTATTAATATATAAGAGGTAGTATGAGAGTACATCTTAACGAGGTCCTAAAAATATAAGGGTGTAATGGGCTCGAGATGCCGGCCGACAGAACGGGAGCGACGGCGGCGGGGTATTTTCGAAATGGGTGCCGATGAAAACGGGCCGAGGGCGCGTACGGCGTGAGGCTCGGTGAGGAGAGATACACACTTCACATAAACGGCAGAGACATGAAAGTATTAGAGAAGTAATATGATGGTGTGAAAGAAAGGCGGTAATATTTATATCATATATTATTATATTATTATTCTTAGAATAATGTCCTTAAGGAAGGTGCGAGCTTCGGAGACCTGAGGGACGCAAGCGCTCATCGCCCGCACAGTGAGATAGAGGCGGGTTGGAATCTGATTAAGACTGATGGTTATCACCGGATTGACTGCTGTGTTTGGGAAGTTCCGGACGAGGTCGTGTCCCGGCTGCGGAGGCCACCGAGAAAGCCCGCAGCATATTCAAGTGTGATCTCAATCACCTTGTCCACAGTTATACACACCTTTTTGAGAGGCTTAGTTCTGGTCCTAGTTGTATAAGATATATAATAAAAAAGAACATACAAAAAAATAGGTTATAAAGAACAAAGAAGCAAAGAAAAATAAACCGGAATCGCACTTGGAACGTAGAGGAGAGGTAGTGTAAATGGCACGGGTTTTTTCGACATGAGTTGCCGTTAGTATATTATGATGGCTCATATGTGAACTATCTGATACAAAACAACGATGCACCCAAAATTAACATAGACTAGAGGTACGCATAATATATAACATAAGTGAGTGGATTTTCTGCCTTCATGCGGTCTCAGAGATGAAAAGCTCCTACGATTGATTTTTCGACTGACTAGGTAATTTCTTTTTCTACTTTTATAGTATTTATTTTGGGCTAGAAGGGGACCGAGGCGGACCTAAGGCTGGGCTTTTCTCTTGTCGTACTTATTCGATAACATAAAAGGTGTTTCAATATTCTTCAAACTATACTAAACTCTGTTTTTCCTCCGTTGCAATGTATTTCACGTATTATCATGACCTCATATAATACAAATTACAATTTCTTGGGGAATTAAATGTGAATGATATAGTTATTATATATTATATATGTATTATATATTATAATATAATATATAATATTATATATATTTATATTATATATATATATATATATTAGTATATAAATTATTATATATTAATATATATTAATCATATATATATATTATATATTATATTATAATTATAATATAATTAATGAATATATATTATATATTATATAATTAATATATAATATTTAACTATAAATTTTTATTATATTTTTAATAATTTAAATATACATAGTCCTATGATTTTAGGATGCAAATTAGTTACTTTGAGTATATTTGCTGTGATTAACGAAAGTTACAATGTTTAGCGTTATGAATAAGTGTGTGTTGTTTAACTGATGTGTTGCATGATGTGAGTGTCACTTTGTGTACGAAAGTGGAGTTGGTGCCGTGGATAGTATGTGTGTGTTGTGTGGTACTCATCGTTAAGTTAATGTGCACTGATATTTTACTCTTATTTTCAGCCCCCTTTCTATTTTTTTAATAATCGCTTGTCATTATGTATAATTCCATTATCTAATTATTTGTGAGATAAGATCTTTTTCCCCAAATAAGAGTGGGTTTGTCAAGAAAGTGGAAGCCTAAACCTATTATACTATAGTAAGGCTCTCGTACTATCTTATTCCTCAAGTCCAACTCTGAGAGGCGAAGCTACATTTCTCTACTATGTAAAGTTTTCTACCTTAAATATATATTTAACTTTTCTGTTATTCTATTTACTGAATAAGTAAGCAACCTTTTGGCTCTTTCAAACATTTCATCCATAGCTTTCTGTCATGTTAACTTATATATAGTCGTACCGAGAATATTGAACCTGCATATACTAAGTTTGCAGTATATATTAATATATTCTTATTATACAGAGGGCATATATATGGATGCTAGGGAGGGGTGACCTATATATAAGAATAAAATATCGAATCCTCTTAATATTCCTTTCCTATAGTATTTCTACTTATAAGGGAAATAGGTGAATGATTTAATTGCGCTCATTATAAAAATCTTTCCATCTTTAATTATGATGTTAATCAAGATTTTTTCCCCACACGATCAATAATACATCTTTCGATGAAACCGTAGAATGATTAAAAGAAATAACTTATATACTCATCATTATCTATATAATAATCCTTACTTATAATAATAATTATGATATTTGTTTCCACCCTCTAATAATGCTTCTAAGGACTGGGGTGCTCTAAAATATCATATACCACACTGTCCCAATCTCCTTACGTTATTCCTGTTTTTCATTATCCATGATTCTTATTTATCAACACTGCTAACCTCTATTAACTTAACCCACTCATCAATGTACACGATCGACTCGACTATACTTCATTCTTCAATGTCAATATGCAATCGCTCCGTCTTTACGTTCTGTATATATATATAATAGATATCTGCCTCTATCATCTTAACATCTTTATCCTCAATTTCATGAATTCTACTAATAGATCTGGATATAATTTTCGGTGTGTGAGGTTAGTGTTCCTCAGACCTTTGTGAGAATTTATAATTTCTTTAAAAACCCACTCTAGCAAATATCCCTATATCTCTAAAGACAACCTTACTAATCATTTCCTCTTTCCTTTTTTCAGACGGTTTCTTCGTCTCTCTTTGACAAGTGATGTATACAATATAAGAACATCCTTTTAGATCATTAAACCATAAATAAACAAAATAAAAATGTCTTATGGAATAACTCTCACATCACATATGGTTGTCATAAGGTGAACAAGGCTAGACCACCTCACAGACCTCTCACAAAGAAACTGGTGAGTGTCTAGGCCAGCTTACGACCTTAATCAGGAGACGGTAGGATACTCTTTATTTTTCTTAACGTCGTATCCTACATTGAATCTAAGCCAAAGCCAGAGGAATAGTACTCCATCATTGCCTATACAAGCTATCATAATCTGGGGAGGAGCCTCTGAGACCGCGCGCGCGTGTGGCATGGATAGTTATGAGTCAAATGCCAACAGAGGAGTAGACCAACGGTGTGCCTGGTGTTTGCCTTTGAGAGGGTGCTACGACTTTGCATACCACTTTAGCCTACCTCGTTGGCCGGCGCGGGCCATGGTTGCTGGCCGGGCCGGGGCCTTGGAGACTCCTGGTGTCGAGAGCCCGTAGCTCTAGTAAATGTCGCAG
>JABUQX010074759.1:40000-46093 GCA_015478945.1 Trachelipus rathkii | reverse complement strand
CGGTGTACTTCGTTCAGCCTCAGAGTGTCCGCGGTTAATCGATTTCAATTTATCCAACAGTCACCCACGCAACTCCTCTTCCCTTTGCTCACGCGAACCACCGCTTCCTCTCTCAGTTGCTTTCAAATATGCAAACCTTTAACACTGTTTATCGGAATCCTCTTTATTAGGTGTCATTTTGTGTATTTTTAGCCCTCATTATTGTTCCTAAGATGAAAAAGTTGCTAGTGATCGCGGCAAGAAGAAGCCTGAACAAATTACTGTGGAAGTAAAGAAAGAATTTGTAGTAAAACATGATAATGATGTTCGTGTTTCTGATCTAGACAAACAATACAATATGAACTGTTTATAATAAATTAAAATAAAATGCATTTTTATATCATTTTAAGTAGTATAGTTCGTTTTATTCAACACAAAAAAGACAATTAAAAAACTAAAAAATACGAGGCTTTTAAAGTTGGAACGTTTTAATTGTATTTACATTAATTTCATTGAGAAAAATTTTATTTTTGATCCCATTTCGGTTTGCGACTGGATTCCTGGAAAGGATTAATATCATAAATCCAGGTTCCAATATATATATATATATATATATATATATATATATATATATATATATATATATATATATATATATATATATATATATATAATATTTATTTATATATATATATCATATATATACTCCTGCTATCTATATATATATATATAATAGGTCAGCATCCCGAAAAGGCCAGGCATGTAACTAAAAAACTATAACAGCTACACGAAAATAAATATCATTTTATTAATCATTAGACATTTTTACCCCTGAAATTAAAAAAAGTAAAAAAAATAACGCTTTTTAAAAAATTAAATTTGTTAAAAATGTTGAAAAAAATTACAGTTTTTTGAGAAATCGAACATGCTCGCTTACTCCGACGGAGCAAATAAAGGTGCCAAATGTTGATTTTTTTTTTAAAACTAACGAATACCTCCGGGTAAACAAGAACGATGGATAGAGTCGGGGTTTCTCGGCCTACCGGGGGACGACGGGGGGACTTCGTCCCCCCTCTGTCCCTCCGTCGGCTCGAACCCCTAAAGGATATATAAAAAAAAAACATTTTCTCCACAGCGTAAAATAAAGCGGTATTTAGCAACTTTTCCTATCGTCAACTACTGCAGGATTCAAGGTCACTCACAGCGTGCACTTGCGAGGTTTGAGATTATACTAATATTTAAAAGGTGCTATTAATAAATATTAGAATAAAATATTTTTTTTTTTTAAGTTTCATCGATGAAATTGCTTGCCGAGATCAAAAATGTTATTTATTTTCCTGTAGATGTTATAGTTTCTACTTAAATGCCAAGTACTTGTACTTGAACCCAAGCCTTATATATATATATATATATATATATATATATATATATATATATATATATATATATATATATATATATATATATATATATATATATATATATATATATATATAATATATATATACCTATATATATATATACATATATATATATATATATATATATATATATATATATATATATATATATAACAAAAAATATATATATATATATATATATATATATATATATATAATATATATATATTTATATATATATATATATATATATATATATAACTAACTATATATATTATATATATATATATAACCAACATATATATAAATATATATATATATAAACATCTATAAATATATATAACATAACTATATGCTATATATATATATATATATATATCCCTTGGAGTTCAAAGGCAGTTCTACCAAATTCCAGCAGAGTTGAGAGAAGCTCCCAAGTCAGGGTCAATTTAAAGGCCGACATGCCCCAATACACGATTTTGAAGTTTTGCAAGTCAATGGTATTTGGGAAAATATGTAAATATGGAGTACATGCAAGATTAAGCAAAGCGGTTAAGATTGGGATCACAGAAGTGGATAGAGAAAATATGAGCCTTGTAAAGAGGCGTGTCGTTAGAACCTTTCTCAATGGAGGGGGATGGAGGGGGGGGAGAGTTGTGTGACTAGAGAGTTCAGGAAAGCAGTGTCCATTGTAACAGTTATAGAATAAAGAGTGACACAACAGTTTAACGAGTAGAGAGAGACGAGTGAGTTTCTGAGAACAGGATAGCTGATAAGATGAATAGCCTTAGATTTCACCTTTTCAAGGAGAACTGTGTGAATTAAATCACACCAGTGATATGTGAAGCCTACTCCATACACCATACAGGGACAAACTACACTCCTATAAAGAGCAAGCAACTGGGTTGGTGTGAGGAAATTCTAAAGGCAGTTCAAAAAAGCCTAATCTCTTAGAAGCTTGCTTAGAAAGAGAAATCATATGGTCACATGATCACATGGTCACTTGATCACATGGTTACATGATCACATGATCACATGATCACATGATCACATGGTCACATGATAACATGGCCACATGATCACATGGTTGCATGAATGCATGATCACATGTAGGGTTGGGAAAAAAACCGTTTTTTTCAAATCGTGTTTTTTTCATGAAAAAAACATGTTTTCATGTTTTTTTCGTTTTTTCGTTTTTTTCATTAAATGTATTTTTAAAAATATAAAGAGGCTAATATGATATTTCACTTGAGTATTTTCATTTTTCAAATATAAGGATACTTAAAATTAATATGTATTAATGACTGACTTTAAAATGAATCATGATATTGAATCGGTGTGGGTAGATATTCTTATATATAATAAATCATTTAGAATAGGGGCATTTTATAGACCTCCTGGCCAGAGTCAAGAATTAGACGCGGAAATTGTGAAAGAAATAGAGACAGCATGCCACAGTAAAGAAAAAGGTATAGTCATAATGGGTGATTTTAATTTTCCGGGCATTCATTGGGATTCCTTGTCTAATATGGACCATAGTAGTTCTGCATTCATAAATTGTATACTAGATAACTTTTTGACCCAGATGGTCCAAGAACCCACAAGATACGATGCACTACTAGACTTAATAACTAACGATGAAAGTATGGTGGATGAAGTTAGAGTTGAGGAGAATTTGGGACTTAGTGACCATAATATAATTAGATTTAATATGAATGTAATATCTGGAGGCTAGTTACCTGAGATTAATAAGGAAAAAGTCTAGATTTCCAAATGGCGATTTTGCAAATTCAGAGACATGCTTGAAGTACAACTAACTGGGATAAAGAGTTTAAAGACCAAAAAACTGTTTTTTCATGTTGGAACATTTTAAACAATTTTAATAAATATTCAGTCAGTATGTTTTAAAGATAAACCCATTAGGGTGGCAAAGAGAAAACCTGTTTGGTGGAATAGAGAGATAAGAGAAAATTAATGAAAAGCGTAGATGTTTTAAAATATTTAATTAATTTAGCAAGGAATGGTAATAAGAACCTGAAAAAGTTTTTTTAGCTTTTGGAATCAATAAAAAGAAACAGAAAGGCAGAAATTATTTAGCAAGGAATAGTAATAAAGAATCTGAAGAAGTTTTTAGCTTTTATAAATTTAAAAGTAAGAATCGGCTAATTGGTCCTCCGGCCGGAACTGAAAATTTCAGTTCCGGTACACCCCTAGTTCAGATAAGGAAATGGTCAACATTTTCAATGCTTATTTTGCTTCAGTGTTTACTGAGAAAAGATTAGATAATAGTTTGGAGACTAATAGTTCTTGTATGCATGTAACAAATAGACTTACAGAATTTGAATTTGATGTAAAAGATATAAAACGTTTATTAGATCATATTGACCCAAGTAAAGCTGCAGGCCCTGATGGTATATATGGTAGAATTCTGAAAGAGGGTAGTACCAGCATTGCAAAGGCACTGTATTTGATTTTTAAGCGATCTATAACATTTGGTGAGGTACCAGATGACTGGAAAATGGCATATGTAGTAAGGAAGATTTGGGAAATTATAGGCCAGTTAGCTTAACATCTCTGGTTGTAAAGGTTCTGGAAAAGTTAATGAAAGGTCATATAGAGAAATATTTAGAAGATAACAAGGTATTGTATGACTCCCAGCACAGTTTCAGAAAGGGTAGGTCATGTCAGACAAACCTTTTAGAATTTATGGAATACATTACTGACTGCATCGACCGAGGAGATCCAGTTGATATTGTATATTTAAACTTTAGTAAAGCTTTTGATAAGGTTTCCACATAAAGCTGATGCAAAATTTATTACAATGTGGTATAGGTAAGTGGTGCATGGTAAGATTAAGAGTGGTTGCGAAATAGAAAACAGTGTGTACAACTAAATGGGAATAAATCATCATGGGAAATAGTGAAGAGTGGTGTCCCACAGGGTTCAGTGCTGGGGCCACTATTGTTCCTCATATATATAAATGATTTAGACCAGGGACTTAAATGCAAGGTTTCTAAGTTTGCAGATGATACTAAAGTGGCCACCTCAGTTAGGAATAGTGAAGGATGCATAAAGATTCAAAATGATCTTGATAAACTTCTTAGGTGGGCAGATAAGTGGCAAATGAATTTTAATAGTAAAAAGTGTAAGGTTCTTCACCTAGGTTACTCAAATAAAAGTTTTAACTACGATATGAATGGGGATTGGCTTGAGTCTGTGGACCAAGAAAAAGATTTAGGTGTGATTATAAGCAATAATTTGAAAGTAGCTAATCAGTGTTTGGAAGCTAGAAATAAAGCTAATAAGATGCTGGGCATAATAAATCGCAATGTTGTTTACAAGAGCAAGGAAGTAATAAGTAAACTGTATAATAGCTATGTTAGGCCAGTAATAGAGTATTGTGCACAAGTTTGGGCCCATATTTAAAGAAAGACTTAGATATGCTAGAGAGAGTGCAACGTAGAGCAACAAGGATGATTTCTGGGTTTGAGGGTAAGAGCTATGAGGAGAGGCTGAATGAGTTAGGAATGTTTTCTGTAGAAAGGCGATTTCTCAGAGGGGACGATACAAGTCTACAAAATATTTACATCTATTGATAATACAGAGACCAATAAATTTTTCATAGTAGAACATGGACAGGTGACCAGGGGGCATAATAAGAAAATTAAGAAGAAAGCATACCATCTTGATATAAGAAAGCATGCATTCAGTAATAGGGTTGTTAAATTTTGGAATAGTCTGCCACAGGAGGTTGTTGAGTGTGACTCGATTGCAACATTTAAGAAAGGGTTAGATTCGTTTATGGATGGGTTGGGTATCATATAATATATTGACGAAGCCAAATTGGCGGGTTTTTAGTTATAGTAGTTATTAATGTTATATGGCATGTGTGACCATAACTTAGTTATTAATGCATGTGGATGGTTTAGGTATCATATTTATATATCATTAGTTTTGACTAAGCCAAATTGGTGGATTTGTAGTTACAACAAATTGACAAGCCCTAGGGTGCTTTGTAGATTTGCATTAGTATTTTTAAATATATAAAGAGGCTAATATGATATTTCACTTGAGTATTTTCATTTTTCAAATATAAGGATACTTGAAATTAAGCAAATATTCCATTATGATTTATAAAATAGCAGAACTACCTTTCTCTTATATTTTATCAATTGTTTTTGTTACAATTTACAGTAGGTTGTAGCCTGCAGACTGCTGTTTGTAGGCTTCTACTTACTAATTTAACTATGTATTTTACATTTGTATCATATAATCATATTTATAATTTATTTTAAATATTAATGTATATTATATTTATATAGAATGAGTGAATGACATAACTCAAAAGTGACTTGCAAATGAAATAATAAAAATATTGAAATTAAAATTATACCAAGATTGTAAATGAAGGAGGATGAGTGAATGACTAAATTAAATATTTGACTTTGGAATATCAACTTTTGATTCACTAATCACTAGTCCCCACTCCCCAGACCCCAGTCACTACTGAGTACTGACTACTGTGCTGTGACTACTGTCAAGCTCATTATCACTGAGCTCATCAGCGTGATCAGCCACATTTAATTTTGATATGACTGATAAGTCTGATATCTCAGTCGTATGAAGTATCGTGTGAGAATGACAGTGGTGAAGGAACAGGGGCAGTAACAGGACTCTTAAGCTTAGCTGCCTTAGCATAATCATCTCTCTCAGT
>JABUQX010074759.1:25000-35000 GCA_015478945.1 Trachelipus rathkii | reverse complement strand
TGTCTTCTGATTTTACTCAAGTAAGTTATTTTTGTTTCTTTTCATATTTATTTAAGGGTGCATTTCTCCATCTTCGTAATTTCAAGTAAATTTAAATCTATCACAGTTTAAGTTGCCTTTAAACTACCTATGCATAAAAATGTGTATTTGACTCATCGTAAAATTAACGAGGAGAGTACATAATTTTTATATTTTGGAAAATTGTTTCTTACAAATTTTGCAATTTGGTAAAATAATTTCTTTAAAATTTTGCAAATTGAAATTATTTTGGAATATTATTTCCTTACTTTCGTATAGTTCTTGCCAATTTGAATATTTGACATATTTGAAGTTTGCTCATATTTATTTTGCAATTTTGAAACTTTTTTCGTATATTTTTTATTTGCTATTTCGAATTAGGTACCAAAATTCTTCGTATTTGATAATTTGTTAATATTGCCTTTAGTAACTAGTGAGTAAATTTCGAGCTATTTTTTTGCATAAAGAAATTTTTCGCAATATTTAAAGTGCTTATTTGCTACGTTATATAGAGGTTATATATTTGTATATTTACAAATATATTTCTTATTGAATTTTGATGTCCTGGGTTCGCTTATTTATTTAAACGGTTGTGTCAACTTTCGTTCGTTACACACTGTGCTTTACTCAAAACACAAACGCCGGACCAACATATTGCATATTGCATTTTAATAAAATCTTTATTGTGCAGTTGCGAAGGTGTTTTGCATATTGCATTGCTTAAGCAATCTTTATTGTGCAGTGTTGAGTTGTAAAGGCAGTGGTTCAAGCGCAGCACAAAAGGTGGTGCGGTGCAGTGCGGAACGGTGCGGTGCAGTTCTGGTGCGTGCTAAACGGTGCGGTGCGGTTCTGGTGCGTGCGAAACGGTGCGGTGCGGTGCAGTGCGGAACGGTGCGGTGCAGTTCTGGTGCGTGCGAAACGGTGCGGTGCGGTGCAGTGCGGTGCAGTGCGGTGCGGAACGGTGCGGTGCGGTTCTGGTGCGTGCGAAACGGTGCGGTGCGGTGCAGTGCTGGTGCGGGCGGAACGGTGCGGTACGGTGTATCGACTTCATCCGTGCGCAGGAGTGCGCATTTGTTTTCTCTCACCTGCGCTGTTTACTTTGAACGTGCGCAGTTCATTTCAAGAGTGCCCATTTGTTTTCACACCTGCGCTGTTCATTTTAAACGTGCGCAGTTCATTTCAAGAGTGCGCATTTGTTTTCACACCTGCGCTGTTTGTTCAATTTAAACGTGCGCAGTTCATTTCAGAAGTGCGCATTTGTTTCACACCTGCGCTGTTCACTTTAAACGTGCGCAGTTCATTTCAGAGGTGCGCATTTGTTTTCACACCTGCACTGTTTGTTCAATTTAAAAGTGCGCAGTTCGTTTCAAGAGTGCGCATTTGTTTTCACACCTGCGCTGTTTGTTCAATTTAAACGTGCGCAGTTCACTCAGGAGTGCGCATTTGTTTCACACCTGCGCTGTTCACTTTAAACGTGCGCAGTTCATTTCAAGAGTGCGCATTTGTTTCACACCTGCGCTGTTCACTTTAAACGTGCGCAGTTCGTTTCAGGAGTGCGCATTTGTTTTCACACCTGCGCTGTTTGTTCAATTTAAACGTGCGCAGTTCATTTCAAGAGTGCCCATTTGTTTTCACACCTGAGCTGTTCATTTTAAACGTGCGCAGTTCATTTCAGGAGTGCGCATTTGTTTTCACACCTGCGCAGTCAACTTATACGTGCGCAATTGACTTTGTATTTGCTTCACGTGTGCGCAGTCAACTTATACGTGCGCAATTGACTTTGTGTTTGCTTCATATGTGCGCAGTGACTTTGCAGTTGCTTCACGTGTGCGCAGTCAACTTATACGTGCGCAATTGACTTTGTGTTTGCTTCATATGTGCGCAGTGTTTGCAGTTGCTTTACGTGTGCGCTGTTGCTTTATACGTGCGCAATTGACTTTGTGTTTACTTCATATGTGCGCAGTGACTTTGCAGTTGCTTCACGTGTGCGCAGTCAACTTATACGTGCGCAATTGACTTTGTGTTTGCTTCATATGTGCGCAGTGACTTTGCAGTTGCTTCACGTGTGCGCAGTCAACTTATACGTGCGCAATTGACTTTGTTTGCTTCACGTGTGCTCAGTCAACTTATACGTTGCCTCACGTGTGCTCAATTGACTTTATAACTTTTTAGTAGCCTGTTGTTTATATAATCTATATAATATAATTTATTCACAATGGATATATTGAACGATTTAGACTTAAAGGTCACAGAGGAGTTCTCAAAAGAAAGACCTGCATCTTCTTCGGATGAAACAACAGCTAGTTTAAAAGCAACATTACAGGGTGAGCTGAGTCCCCTTCGAATGAAAAGGGGTGTTTTAAGAAGAAAGCTTACTCTATGCTGCAAACATTTTCCTGAAAAAGGTGATGATACAGAGTCACCTACCCTCATCGACCCTGTTGTTATCAAAACAATTTTCGACAAGGTGACCTCGATTATCTCGGACATTAAAACTCAAGATACTCTGATCGAAAACCTAATAATAGGGGCTGAGTACACCAAGTTCGACCAATCGCTTCTAGACGAAGAGATTTCCGCTACTGATGCTTACCACATAAAAGTGGCTCAAGCTCTCCAACTGTTAAGAGTCGAATATGGATATGAAATCGAGTCTCGAAGATCTTCTGATGCCCTTTCTGATAATGAGAGAGCAGCTTCAAATTCGAACAAAACATGCTGTGAACACTCCAAGTCTTTTCCCATGCAGCCTTTTAGCCTGAAGATCCCAGCCCTAAAATGCGGAGATTTTTCAGGCGAGAAGGACAAGCACTCCTTTCGTTCCTTCCTGCAGGAGTTCAATAATGTGTATGGGGGGAGGGGGGACTGTCTAGCTGTTAAGTTGCAGTATCTCAAGTCCCATTTAAAGGGATATGCTCTCAGAGACATTGAGCATTTGACGGGTACAGATGAGAACTATGAAGTTGCCTTGTCCATTTTAAAAGAACATTATTTGGACAAGGCCTTCATTATTGATTCTATTTTCCATGAACTGGACTCATCTCCGCCTCTGGACGGGAAGCAACTTGAAACAGTCAGATCCTTTATTTTAAAAGTTCGGGCTCATCTAAAAGAACTCAAGGAGCTCGGGGTTGACCTCTTCCCAGAGGATAGTTCTGGCTGCAAATTAATCAGCCATATATTAGTTGATAAACTTCCTCTCTCATTTTTAAGAGAGTTGAAGCTGGCGACTAAGGAACAATATCCGTCAATTAACCTGATTTTTAAGGAGCATAATCAGATAATTCAATCAATATTGAGGTTTCGCACCTCCTCTCAGACCTCAACTTCATTCTCATCAACTAAATCATCTTCTTCCAAAGGGAACTTCAAAAGGGAGAAGAGGAGACCCTCTGATCAGAAGAGTCATACTTTCAACACTTCAAAAGGTAGTGGCTCTCTAAAAAGAACAACTTTCTCCTCTGAACCTCAATCAAATTCTAATTCAAATTCGAATAATCAATCTTCAAAGGAAGTCAAGTGTAAGCTGTGCAATGGAGACCATTACCTCTCTGACTGCACGGTTTACGTAAACCCTAAATCAAAAAGGGACAGATGTGTGGCATTAAACATGTGCTGTAACTGTTCCAGCATAAAGCACATGGCAGATACATGCCCAGCTAAAACACTCAATTTAAAGTATCCTTGCTATAAATGTAAGAGCCGAAAACATCTAGCCGCTCTCTGTTCCGCTGGAACCACCAATCAAAACAGGGAGCATTCTCGTCAAGAAAATACTGATGAAGGAAATAAAGTTGATGTTAGCAATCATAATCATCTTTGTATTAACACTGGGCAATCATCAGCTTCACATATTCTGCCTACAATAACCATAATAGCAAGGCACAATAACAAATCAGTTCCTATTCGCTCTCTTATAGATTTGGGATCACAGAGAACATATGCTGGCCCTAAATTACTTTCCAAACTTGGAATCAACTGTGAACAATTACCTATAATCAAAAATCCTATTAAAACATTCATCGGAGAAGAAGAACGTGCATCGTACCTTGTCGACCTAGATATAAATTGCTGCTGCGATTCCTTCTTTAGAACCCCGGTTCTGGTCGACCCTTCTTTGGATGTTGGGTTTGCGGTTAAAGGGTTAGCATCAGCCATTAGTCGCATTTCGTTAAAATATAATGTGGCTGACAAGTCCTTTGTGGGCCCTTATGGGGACTCGGTCGATGACATCGACCTTCTTTTAGGTACTGACACTTTATGTCATATGAAACACTTCCAAATTATCGATTGTTTGGAAGGTAGTGCCATTCAGACTTGCTTTGGGTTGGTTCCTTTCGGCCCAGTGAATTCTTTTCTACTTCCTCATCAACAAGCCTTTCTATACAGAAAGCAGACTTCAACATCAACTCTTGATTTACAATCAAATCAGAGGGATTCATGACTATCCATGTCTGTCTCCTCGCTGCCTAAACACCTATTCCACCAAGCTTCTCCTAATCTCGTCAACTCGATCATTGACCCTCATCCTACTTACCCGGACGTTCTTGGCATTTCTTCAAATGAAATAAGTGCCGACCTGGGTTTGGAATATCTGTACAGCTTGGAGTCCTTGGGTATTCAGGAGGAGAAGGATTATGGTACCATCGATAAGGAATTTATCTCTAAATTCCACAATGCAATTCAATTTATCGATGGAAAATACCATATTGAAATCCCATGGATCTCAGAATTAGTGGATCAGGTCCCTTCGAATTATCGTATTGCTTTAAGTACGCTTAGACGAGTTAAAAACCGTCTTAGCAATCAAGGTCTCGATAAGGCCTACACTGATGTTTTTAAAGAACAGCTGAGATGTGGTATCATCGAAATCATCTCTGTTGATCAGAAGGAGTTCGATCGTTACATAGATCCCCCACAGGCCTGTAATAAAAATGGCTGATCAGGTTTCTACTAAAATCAGGCCTGTGTTCAATTGCAGCCTTAGAACAAAAGGCGCTCCTTCTCTTAATCAAGCCTGTTACCCAGGCATCGACTTGTTGGTTCCTTTACTTCGTCTCCTTCTTTCCAACAAATATGTGGTTGTCGCTGACATCTCTAAAGCCTTTCTTCAAATCTATCTTAAACTTGAAAGCGATCGTAACAAGTTTTGTTTCTTCTGGGAAGAAGATGGCAGACTTGTTACTTACAGGTACGCGACAATCATTTGGCCTTGCGGTATCCCCTTTTATCTTAGGAGCCGTAATAAGACATCATATTAAAAGCAAATATTCATTCGATCTGGTCTCTCGGCTTCTGGTCAATAACTTGTATGTGGATAATTTTATCTACACTCATTCATCCCCTGATGTTTTGAGAGACATCTATTCAGCCTCAGTAGAAAGGATGAAGGAGGGTGGGTTCAACTTGTGTTCCTGGAACACCAACCACCCTGATCTAAAAGCTCAAATCAAAGACGATCAGATGCTTTCCTCTCATAATTGTGATGAGGAAAAAGTCTTGGGGTATCTTTATCATCCCGAAAATGATACCCTTAGATTAGCAGACTTTGACCTTACCTCAGTCGAATCAAAACGAGATCTTCTCTCCCAAGTAAACAAAATATTTGATCCTCTTTCTTTTTTCCTTCCTGTAACCTTAAGGGGACGTCTGTTGATGAGGCGGACATGGGAGAAAGAAATGAGTTGGGATGACTCTATTGACCAAGATATAAAGGAAGATTGGGAGAAACTTCGTGCTGATCTCGACGACCTCAAAAACTTATCTTTTCAACGCTTCTGCTTTGAAGCATCAGCAAATTCAACTCTCAACATCTTTTGTGACGCAAGTTCACAATGTTATGGGTTTGCTGTCTATGTCACCGGTTCAGAAACTGTCCCATCACTATTGTGGGCAAAATCTAAGGTGGCTCCTCTCAGGGGAAAAACACTTCCTTGTCTCGAACTACTATCAGTTTATTTGGCTCTTAAGTGCCTTCCACAAATATTGACGGGATTGACAGAGGTTAAATTCAAGGCTGTCAACATCTTCTCGGATTCCCAAATCGTCCTAGCATGGGTAGCGGGAGGAGGTAGCAAAACAAAACAAATTTTTGTCAAAAATAGAATTCAAGATATCAAAAGCATGGTCTCCTCCATGAGAGATGACAATTTACTGCCTATCTCTTTTCACTACGTTAAAACGGATGAAAACCCTGCCGACTTGATAACTCGAGGATTATCACATCGAGAGTTTGTCAAAAAACTAAGCCTTTGGAAATTTGGTCCGAACTGGCTCCGCTACGATCAGGTTTACTGGCCCAATTTCAGCAGTTCGGGGGGAGGAATGGTGGACCCTTCTTCAACATTTATGGTCATACAGGCCCCACCTCCTCCTATCATCAACATTTCACGATATTCTTCTTTGTCAACATTGTTGAGAGTATGTTCTCTACTTTTCAAATTCGGTGTATCAACTCTTTCCTCAATCGAATGTGACAGAAAAGCTAGACTTTTCTTGTTAAAAGTCATGCAGCAGGAAAGCTTTTCTGTTGAACTTCAGTTTCTTAATGATGTTAAGTCGAACCCTGCTTCTGCTAAAGCACCACCTGATTTGGTTTCTCGTCTCAACCTCTTTTTAGATGACTCAGGGCTCATCAGAAGTAAGGGCCGTCTATCTCGTACTAATTATTATTGTTTTGAGGTGGTGAATCCTGTGGTACTTGGTAAATCACATCATCTGACCTTTCTCATCATTAAAGATGCACATCTTGCCTGTAAACACCTTGGCATTCAGGCAACCCTTACATGTATTCGCTTAAAAGGTTATTGGATTACATCAGCTCGACACACGATAAGAAAAATACTGTCAGAATGTGTAATTTGCACAAAGTACAACAGCTTTTCCTTTCAATATCCAAAGTTCACGAATTTCACAAAAGCTCAAGTTAACTTTTATCGTCCTTTCACTAGTGTAGGTGTTGACTACACTAAACATTTCTTTGTCAAAGTCAAAGGTTCAAATCAACCACAAAAAATGTACATATTGTTGTACACTTGTCTCAACATTCGTTCTGTGTATTTAGATTTGATCCCTGACATGTCTGCAAAATCATTTGTGCAATCGTTCAAGCGTTTTGTCACTAAGTTTGGAGTTCCAAATTTCTTATATAGTGACAATGCCCGTTCCTTTAATAGAAGCGTGGATGCTCTTGAACAATTCGTTGTTTCGGAAACAGGTTCCGAGTTTCTGCGTCGGAATCAAATTCAACATATCCGAATTCCATTGTACAGCCCTTGGATGGGAAGTATGTGGGAAAGATCAATCCGGACTGTCAAAAACTGCCTCTACAAGACAGTAGGGCGTAAAAGCTTGGAATATTTTGATTTTATTACTATCCTGGCAGATATCGCTGACGCCATTAACTCGAGACCACTTACTTACACCTCTTCGGACAACGATATTGTACCCTTAACACCAAATTGTTTTTTAAAACCTTTGGCTAATACAAGTCTCATTTTAACTGATCCTACTTCTTCCAATTCACCTTCAAGAGAGGAACTTATTCAGTCCCTCAAGAGATCTTCGGAGATGTTCGAGGACTTTAGAACTCGATGGTATACCGAGTACCTCTTAAGCCTGAGAGAAGTAGGAAGAGATCTGTATCAGGTCGCATGGAAAAATAAAGTAAAAGTGGGGGACGTTGTACTTATTAAAAGTCCTGTAAAGGAGCGCCCATATTGGCAAATGGGCATAATCCAAACGCTCATATATGGAGATGATGGTAAAGTTCGTTCAGTCAAAGTCCGTACCCCTGGACGGCTAATAAATGTGTATCCTATTAAACATTTATTCCCTCTAGAATTATCATTGACTCATAGTGGGAATCGTAATAACTCGTTAGGAACTGATGCCCCTTCTACTAGGATGGTTCCTTTACCATCTTCTTCTCAGGCAACCAGTCCTAGTGTAATCCCAACCGTAACCAATGATAATTCCACAACAAATCAACAATCTCGTCCTAAAAGAAAAGCGGCGGTCGTGGCGCGATCTAAATTTCTCAATGTCGGTATCGATTCGGAATCGGAATCAGAAGAATCCTCAGATTCTGACGATTAACAAATTATTTCGGATAATTTAATGATTAAAGATTTTTTCTTTTTTTTATTATGGCACAAATTCGTCGTAATTTATGCCATCGCCCCCGCCCAGGATATTAAAATTTAATCTTAAGCGCATATCGTATTTAGCTTATCTATTTAAATCTCAAATATTATGTCACACTCACTTTCAATTGTATGTCAAATGTTCAAAATGGTAATTAATGATTTAATGATAAAAGCGTTATTCATTTGTTTTGAGTTAAAAATGGAGAGATGTTCCCTTTTGAATTGAAAGGAACAAGAATAGCAAAATCTCACTCGGTATGGAAATTGCTTAAATCAAGGTCTTTGCCTATTTGCCTTCGTGTCATGAATACCGTTTGTGAATCCGTCTTTTGCCTTTTTGATTTCGTGAATATCGCCATTTATTGCCAATATCATATTTACTCTCTCGCTTTGTTTATTTTTTTCATTGGGAGTAAAGAAGTCTTTAATTTCATGATCAAAATCATTTATGGTTTTTCAAGTGTTAACTATTCAAATTAAATTGTGATTTAAACTGTGTGGTTTCGTATCGGTCGTATCTGTATATTAATAAAGTCCTACGTAGGTGAAGAGAAGTTTACCCAGTAACTAACTGTTGATTGAAAGAAACTTATTTCAATCTAACTGTGGAAAAGAAACAATTTTCCAATCAATTAACCACTTACCGTCACCTGTCTTCTGATTTTACTCAAGTAAGTTGTTTTTTGTTTCTTTTCATATTTATTTAAGGGTGCATTTCTCCATCTTCGTAATTTCAAGTAAATTTAAATCTATCACAGTTTAAGTTGCCTTTAAACTACCTATGCATAAAAATGTGTATTTGACTCATCGTAAAATTAACGAGGAGAGTACATAATTTTTATAATATATATATATATATATATATATATATATATATATATATATATATATATATATATATATATATATATATATATATATATATATATATATATATATATATATATATATATATATAAATAAAATATATATATATATATATATATATATATATATATATATATATATAACATATATATATATATATATATATATATAAATATGTGTGTGTATGTATATACATATTTAATATATATATATATATATATATATATATATATATATATATATATATATATATAATAAATATATATATAAATATATACAGAAATATATATATATATATATATATATAGTATATATATATATATATATATATATATATATACATATATATATATATATATATATATATATATATATATATATATATAATAATAATATATATATATATATATATATATATATATATATAATCTTAGGGGCGTGTTAGGTGTGAGAAGAATTGATAAAAATAGGAATGAGCGTATTAGGGAGTTGTCTGGTGCGAAGAAAGGTGAAATTGAGAGAATAAATGGAAGTACATTGAGATGGTTTGGTCATGTGGAAAGGATGGATAATAGTCGGTTGGTTAAGCGGATTTGTAGTGGTGAGTGTGCTGGAAATCGGCCGGCTGGGAGACCGAAGAAAAAATGGTTTGAGTAAGTAAAGGAATGCCAGGAGGAGAAAAAAGTGAGTTTGGCAGAGGCGAGAAGAAACGTGTATAATAGGAGTGAATGGCGGGGTTTTGTGAGGCGGTGTGGTTGTGTCCCACCTGGGCCAAGGGATGAACCCTACATTAACGAGATGCCATAGTGAGGGTCCATCGTGGTCCCGTGAAGCTCTAGGGTGGATTTTTCTGATTTCGACGAGTCCTCACTAAAGGTATAAACGGAGCGGTAAGGCTGAGCTTTCTTTTCGATTTGCTTCATATTCTTCTACTACTTTTCTGTTTCCAGTGCATGTGTCGCACCTTA
>JABUQX010074759.1:5000-15000 GCA_015478945.1 Trachelipus rathkii | reverse complement strand
CAAAAGGTTCAGTAAGGAGGTTCATTGACGGCAGTACCGAATTAAAATACGCCACAGAATGGAATGTATTCGCAAGGCGCCTTCTGGGTGCTTATGATCCTCCAACGGTAGAGTCTACATTCACCTCTTTAAACAAGATTGACGAAATAGTATGGGAATCGAATATGACTTTCTTATCGTTTGTAAATCAACTCACCGTAGCCATAGACGACTACGATAGACATGCAATAGCTCAGTACGGTGAAGGTATCTCGGAAAAGACTAAACGCATGCTATTATTTTCAAAAGTATTCAAATACACTTCAAAGGCATTACAACCCAAAATAGTGGAATATTTTGATATAAATAAGAGTATTTTAGAACAAGTAGAGACATATATCTCCAAGACAGCAAACTATAAATTTAATGACTCCTCAAAAGTTTTCAAATCCTAATAATGTAAAAAGTAAGCAGAATATTCATCAAGTTCAAGAGAAAAGTAGTAGAGAAAGACCGGGAGGAGCCAGAGAAAGACAAGGAACTAGAGAGAGACCTAGTAACCTAAAGGCTAGTATGCCTAGGTGTACAAGGTGCGAGAGATACGGTCACTTGACCAGGGAGTGTGTATATGATGCATTTTGCTCTAGTTGTAAAATGTATCATCAAAGGGGAACTAATGAAGCTTGTGCTGGTACAAGCTGGGACTTCAATAGCCCTAGTGCTTTAAGAAGAATAAAGTATTTATCTCTTGCTCCTGAAGGGACAAGAGAGCGGAAAGTAGTGAGTAAAGATAAGACTAGAAGTGAAAGAGTGCAAAAAGACAGGAGAGGTAACAGGAAACCAGAGAGTTCACCTTCTTATCCTTCCTCTTTTTCTTATCCCTCTACCTCTTCTAACTATCCTTCACGTACCTTTCCTTCTTCTGTAAACGTACAACGTCCCATGTATAAACCTTCTGCGTCCTATGTCCCTCGTAATGTGTATACGTCCAACCCTCTCTCTCAGCGTCCTTTTTCAGCTCCAGTACATAGCTCCGGCCGCTACATGCATCAGCATGTAGGAGCTATGGACGAAGCTGCTGCTTATCCTCCTTCTCAGGACCAACCTGCGTCCTCCTATGAAAACTACACTCCTTATACTAATGAACAAACTCAAACTTATTATACACAAAATGAAAATAATGTGGACCCAAATTTTCAAAGGGCGTTATGAATCAGACCTCCGTTCATAACTGCCCTACCCCTCTCGGAGTCGAGAGTATAAATGCTATAGATTCCCCTATGTCCTTTCTAATAGAAGACACTCTTTCTTCCTTACCATCATCTTACATACTTACCACTTCTAACTATATGAAGCCAGGAGTTTTATATGGCCTTCCTTTTCAGCTAACTCATAATTATTCCAAGGTCATTAACACGGTAGCTTTGACCGACACAGGTGCCTCCCGTTCTATAATAAAGGAGAGCCTTTTCCGGCAACTATACAATAATGCGGGAAATAAAAAGCGGCCCGTTTTACATGAATCGGATATAATATTAAAGTCAATTTCTGGACAGGAGTTAGATATTCTAGGAAGAACAGAACTACAGGTATTAATATATGGTAAGTCGTTTACTTGTAATTTTTATGTGGTGACAGATTCTACTTCATTTCCATTAGATGTACTAATAGGTACTGATACTTTAAAAATTCTGCCACTAACAATAAACATACGGCGTGACTGTGTACACTTTATGGATACAAATGGTGAATTTAAGGAAATTCCCTTAAAATTGATAAAAAAAAGGCACTAAGAGCAAAAATGCGCCCCTTTCTTCAAATAATGTTCAAAGTTATCCATGCTACATAGACACCCGAGTAAATAAAGACAAGTCTTATAGTCAGGCTCTTAAGTCTAAGTCTCCAAGAAGTACTGCTGTAAGTACCAGAGACCATTCCAAACACCTATATCGCTCCTCTAATGGAGGCAGCTTGAATAACATGTATCGCTCCTCTGAAGGAGGCTGCTTGAATCCCTTGTATCGCTCCTCTAATAATCGAGGCTGCTTGACTTCTGAAAACCCTTTTCCAGGAGAACATATTCGCTCCTCTTCAAACAGAGGCTGCATGACTTCTCCTGCTTCCAATATGGAAGAAAATAGAGTTTACAGTCGGTGCCCCACCTTGCACCGCAGTGCACCACCTTGCACCACCTTGCACCACAGTGCAACACCTTGCATCACCACAGTGCACCACCCTGCATCACTTTGCACCTCATGGCACCCCAAGGCACCACTTGGCACCCAGTGCACACTAATGTTAAAGCTCAAAATTTGCATTGCACTTCAGTATACCCCAGTACACCACTTGGCACCCCAGTGCACACTAGTGTTAAAGCTCAAAATTTGCATTGCACTTCAGTACACCCCAGTGCACCACTTGGCACCCTAGTGCACCCTAGTGTTAAGGCTCCAAAAGCGCATTGTACATCACCACGTGCCAATTTAGGTCGGTGCACACCAATGCAACCTTCATATAATGCTAGTAAGTCTCAATTTAATACACCAGAAGGTAAATTAAACATGAGCACCGCAGTGCCATTACTTCACAGCACTTGCATGCCTAATAGAACCACCCAGGTGTCACCTCATGTAGGAGCGCCAATGCCTAAGGCCCGCGCGTTAAATTTATTGTCGTCCTGTCTATCGAAGCCGCAGTATCTCTTAGTTTCCCCGTACGGTGCGGATTGCTTTTCAGACATCAATGATTATAAATAATGAGCAGCATAACTCTCCAGAGAGTCGGTGTCATTCCGCAGTTCCTACCTTGGAACATACTAATTATTATTCATCCCTTTCGGATGAAATGGATAATATAAGTAACATGGAAAAAGGTTTAACTGCAGAAGAAGTAGTACAGCATCAGAAAAAATTGTTTAGTCAGTACAGTCATGGTAAGCGAGTACATTTTCACCCTAATGAGGTAAGTAAAACTCCCATATACCATCATAAATATAATTCTAAACACCCTTCTGAAACTACTCACTATTCTTCTAATTCTTTTAATACCTTTCCTAACTCTTTACAGGAGATTAACACCATTTCACATCCTTTCTTATCTTTGTCGCACCCGACCAGATACGCCGAATTACTTGAAAGTAAACCAATTGAAATTAATTCTCCTTCTTCCTCGTCGCACCAGATGCAGATGCCTTACTCGGATAAAATTACAGAAAGCCTTAATGTTGTCATAGACGACTCCCTTTCTTATAATGTATATACTATTTCGGACTTAGAAATTTTACCTCATTCACGGTATATTCTTCCTGTTTCTGTACAGTCCAACATTGGTGCATTTTCTCCAGAGAACTTAGCACACAATTCATTATCCGATACAAACAGAAAAAAGTCGACTCTATCTTCCAACAAGGTACACCTTTTTCTCTTTGCTCTGCAAACACTTCTTTCCTCCTGCATAACTAAGTTCAACATATTTTGTAGTATACTCTAGTAAACACTTGAGGCGCAGATACAATTTACTTTCGACAATCGACTGACCCTACAACATGTAGTCCTGCAGCTTTCCCCACTTCTTTTACAAATCCACATAGAACCATACGGACATTAACACTCTCGGATCACTGCTTCTAAGGGTCTTTCTGCTTAAATGCACAAATTCAACGGGAAAGTTTACAGAGAAATTTTTACTCTCTGAACTCCAGTAAAGACTCACACAAATATGTTTTAAAATTTAATCCTTCACAACCTTGAAGACATGCTTTCTTTCTTAGTGTGAGAAAAATACAGAAATCCTAACTGCCTATTATAGCAGATGATCCAGTAGAGGTATCGTCCTTTAAACAAAATTTTCTATCTAAACTTTATGGAAGGCAGTTCAGGATATGGTGTACACCCGTCCATATGAATTACCCTCATAAGTATATTGCAGGCCAATAGACGAATGGGTTGAGGACAGCTTGAAACAGGTGATCACATAGAAGATGCCTAGTATTTCTCACCAATAGATCTCCTTGTACTTTTAATTTCCCTAAAAACGGAACGTGGTGGAAAAATGAGAAGTTAGTGCGTTAGATTACCGGAAGTGAACGCGCTCTAGGTTGCCAGGTATCGCTATTCCGCTTCCGAACACATCGCAGAATCCCTCTGTCCCTTATAGGTCAGCACGCTCGTGTTCTCCACGAATTGATTCTCTGCTCTCGGGGTTTCACCACTTGGAATGCGAACCAAACGTCTCGTCCCGTACACTGCTTTCTCTTCTACTACTAGAGAGCCATTGGCAATTTTAGGATCATGCCTCAAGGAACCCGGAACTCACCGTCCGTTTTCAGCCGTACAATGGAAATGGCACTCTCCGGCTTGCTAGGCGTCGTTTGTTTACTTTTTATTGACGATATTCTCATATTCAGTAAAGATATTTCTTCACATTATACACATCTTACAAAGGTTTTTAATGCTTTAACAAACGCTCACTTAAAAATAAAGCTTGAAAAGTGTTCTTTCTTCAAAAGTAGTGTCACTTTCTTAGGTTTTAAAATCAGTGAAAAGGGGCTATCCCCTGATCCGGTTAAATTGGAAGCTATTAAAGGATTTAAAATTCCTCAGAATGTGTCTGATGTCCGTTCAACCCTTGGTTTCTTTAATTATTTTCGCCACATGATACCCCACTATTCTTCCCTTGTGCAGCCTCTAACTCTGCTCCTAAAGAAGAATATTCCATTTTCTTGGCAAATTGAGCAACAGTCTGCTTATGACTCTTTGAAGAAATTTTTACTTTTGGATCCAGCACTTTCTTTCCCAGATTACTCTAAACCGTTCATTTTAAGCACAGATGCTTCTGATTTCGGCATAGGCGCTGTATTAGCTCAATTAGATGAAAATGGAAAAGAAAAACCTTTAGCTTTCACTTCCAAAATGTTAAGTAGAAGCTGAAATTCAACTATATCACGACCGAAACCCCGGAAGCTGATTGGCCTAATAGTACACGCATCTTTGAACCAAACTCTTAGAACTATCATTATTCTTGGTGTTTTATTTTTTTTCTCCTCTTAAATTTTTACACTGATCATTCCGCATTAGTACACCTTTTCAGACATAAACAATTAGCTGTGTCGTCTAGAAAGGTTGGAAATCATCAAAATTCAGTCTTTTCACCCAGAAATAGTTTCACATCCGAGCGGCTAAACTGCCTCAATATGTATTCTCTGATTATCCTTAGTCGTCACCCAGTTCCCTGACACTGGACCCTTCTTCTTCAATGAAGACGATCTTGATTCCACAAACTTCTTGCCATATCGGGTTTAAAGAGTTGTCTAAAATCATTCAGTAAGAAGGCCTCTATAGCTTCTTGCTTAACCCCTGTCTCCAATGAGCTTTTCCCGACACTAGAGTTTTACACTTTACAGATGAATGTTGTTTTCACAGGGAAATCGGGACGTACCTTTTCCTTAGACTATCGGTAAATTTATTCAAAACAAAATTATGAAAACTTCTTCCTAACCACGGACCCTGTCTCCCTAACATCTCTATAGTTCAGAGGGGTTATCTTAAGTTGGGGTTTCTCCTAAACAAATATCTGCTTGAAGTTTCCAGATTCTCTCATAATACTACTGTTATATTTTGAATCAACTACAACTTTCGCCGGGGACATCAAGGCTGATCGCACGCAATACCGTATAAGGGAAAGACCTTTATACCTTTCCGCTCGACTCAATCTACTTTTATTTCTTTCTTCTGTAAACAATGTAACTTCTCTGCTCTATGCAAGTAAAAGGTTCCAAAACCGTCACTCCAGTTGCTATTAACTCCATATCCCTTTACCCTTTCTTACTCCTTTCTTAGTTAGTACATTTAGATAGCCATAGATCCACTTCCAAGAAAATGTAAAAAATTACAGGCGCTTAAATACATCCTGGTTTCAAGGAATGCGCTCAGCTACCCGACTTTGTTGGAAATTCTGCCCTGTAAGCTTCTAGAGATGGTAAAGTATGTTGGGCCGAAACACTTCTTCTTTAAATAAGAGAGTATACTCTGCAGCATTACGTACCGGAAATTTCTCCATCAACGGAGCCGTAGCCGCCGAGCTCCACGTCCAGGGAGTTTTCAACGAAGCTTTGCAAAACTTGGGAATATTTACAAAACCGTACAATCGCCGTTCAGACATCCTCAAAGCATACCAGTCTTGTTGGAAGAGAGGAAATAGACGTATCGAGGACTTATTTGCTCATTTCGTTCAGTAACAGAAGATTGGGAGTAAATACAATTAGCTTTTGCGCACAATTTTCCCTTAAATTCTACTTCTATAACTTTCTATCGTAATACTCCCACATTTTTCGGTCACTTTTATGTTCGTAGGTCTACACTGATGACACCTGGATGCATTTTTTCACCGTTTTGTAACAATCCCGGCCAGTTCTTTAAATCAATAATCCTACTTTTGACGTTAAACGCAGAAATGGACCGAAAAGAGCCTGCTGCCATACACAGCGAATGTGCGACTCGACGAAAAATTGGAAAAGAAAACATAGCATCGTCGCCCAACTCAATACTCACCACATCTCTAAGAGGTTCTCCATATCACGTCCTACTATACGTTGTGTGGCCGATAGCGTCTTATCTGTACTTTGCTGCAAAACCTCTGCCTCATTATATCTGCCTCAGAAAAACCGGTTTCCCAAGGACAATGCAGGTCGGCGCTCCTCTATACTTTAGTTTCGTTAATGATTTCGTTGAACGATGTGAACAATATTTCGATTTGCGATTGCTCTCTGGTTTAACAAGTTAGAAATTTGAGTCCATTATGTGCGATCCTATTAAAAAATTTTCTCCCCATGCCGATTGTTAAAAACCGGTGGACAATTAATCTTTTCCGTTCGCCAGCCTGGCAATCCTATGTTCCTATAAGGAATTCCTCCAATATGTGCCCCGAAAAACTGTCCTGCCAACGTAGTCTTTTCGCCAGCCTCTCCCTCCCCATACCTACCACCTGTTCCGATCGCCTCGTTCTCGTGGATGGGGGCCCATCTTCTGATTACTCATTCAGACAAGACAGTATCGCATTCGATGATGAGTATTCGATCCTACAATATACGTTGCCACCCGTCCAGTGTGCTAAACTGTATCGCAACATCCGGCCTCCTAGGGCCCAATACCTCTAGGTGCCAACAACAAACAACTTCGAGTCAGCAACATCATACACATACTGCTCAAACAACAGAACACAATGTTCCTCGAGTTCAGGCAACATCCACACGGGTGCTACAACGGCTTATCGCCTGTTGACAACAACGAGCCAATACCGAGGACAGCAACATCAAAGAGATGTAACTCCTATCTCTCCCTCTTGAATCTTCTTTACCTACCTTCAGAAGACAGGTCTTCCACCAAGACAAGTTCATCAACTCCCCCATCAACAAACAATCGTCTCTCAAGACAGTTCCCATCCATTCAATCCTCTTGGCACAAGCATTACCCAATGGAAGTTTTAATCCATATTTAACACATTCTCTACGAAAGAATATTTCTTATATTTCTCATAGCTCTCCACAGCTTTCTTCTCCTTTCTCTCAACCTAATCTCGCTCGGTCAGACGCTCGTAATGCATAGTTCCCTCCTCTTTCTAGACGTTCTTCTATCCTTCATATAAGTGGTCTCGTCTCCTCGACCAACAACAATTGGTGTTAGAAAGCCCTATTAGATATTATGTCATGATGAATATCCTAACATCCTTAATCCTTCTCCCTTCTTCTATCTCCTGGAAGAAAACTTTTATTTAAGGAATGATTAGAAATGAATACGATCCGTTCGCCTAGCCGTCCCTCATCACAGAACTTTAGAGGTCTCCGCCGATGCCCAATTATTCCTCCCTACAGAAATTCGTAGACTCATTCTGATCACACGTCGTACTATGCTGGGTCGAAGAACGAGTGTTCACGCCACTCTCCGTCCTCGCAGCTTCAATCCCGAACACCATTCTCGTTCGCATTCAGTTGATCCACGTGACTATCATCCTAGAGAGAGAACTCTAACTCCCACTCCTACTATAAATCTGGTCGTTCATTACTATCGTGTTTCAGACACTCATTTAGAACAGTCTTGCCCCCATCTAGACGTGTCCAGCAGTAGCACCTCGCGGAACTCTCTCTGACAGTCGAGAGACATTCCTTTCCTGACCTTACCTCTTAATGTCAAGAGACATTCCTCTTTCATTACCTTTAAATTCAATGAATAAATTCCTCTGAATTTGCAAACACCTAAGCTTCCACCTTAAATTACGCTCCGAAGCTTTCGCCAAATTCACTAGTGTTCTTGATTTATTTACTACCCTACTTCATCTCACCAAAAGGCATCGTCTGTCGATCACTGTGCGTAACATTTTTTACCACCTCTTATCCCATCTTACTCCTATAACGGCATGTACAAACTCTTCTTCTTAATATTTTACACTCAAACTCTACTACTCCACTCCTGTTCTTCCTTACCACCAGTGGGTACGGAATTTTGCCAGCACTGGAGCTATATCCTTAAACCAGAAACTAATTAAATCCATATCAACTATACTAAAATCAACATACCCTAACATTATTTATATAGTCAAAGTAAGCAGCAACACATTATATAAACGTCGTGCTTCACCTACTTATTAATTCATCCCGGTGATTACCTTCGATATAGTATGAATCTTCTGTAAATTTTGAAATAGCCTAATTTATAGAGATCCATATCTACATTCGTTCTGTGTTCTACGCGCGATTTCTTGAATTATAGTAAAATAAAGTATCGTTTCGAACTTTCCGATAGTTGTTATATGCGACGCAGAGATTTCGATCTTTTAGTATGTCAAGTTACACTTAAGTATATAGTATCCTACCAGTATTATATCCTAACTTTTTAGTACCATAAGTATGACACCTAAATAAACATATCCTTTAAAGTGTATAATATCCTTATACTATTATATTTAACTGTTACTCTTACTATGAGTGTATTTTTAATAAGAACCCTTTTAATTCTCTATATATATATACCCTTTTCTTTTTTTTACAAATTACTTTTCGAAACAAATAGAATAAAAAAAAAAAACTGAAAAATAAAAGAAAATAGAAAAAATATTGAAACTAAACTAAGTTTCATTACATTTAAAGTTCAATGATTTATTATGGTATGCTTTCGTGGTTGGACTTATATTAATAGTTATGAAATATTTCATCTAATCTAAATTGTTATGTTCTCCTTTTCAGGATGTTGACCTTATCTATCCTCCCTCAATTTCATTTAATCATGCTTCGCTTTTGCTTTGCTTTTTGTTTAAGTTTTTCTTACTCTAATGCTAAAACCGATAATGCTATAATGATTAACCCTGGTCTCATCATGGATTTTGACAGCAACGTCAAATTTATTTCTGGATACTTAGATCTACGAGTAGATTTAAGGAACTCTAGAGAAATTTATACACAACTGTTAAGTTCCAAAACTGATGTCACCAATTTATGTGAATCTTTCTTACCATTCTTTAGAAAGAAAATATATGCTTTTGAATCAGCAATTCCTAATTCGAAAGAAGAACATACCTGGCGACCTTTGAATTCTATTGATCACTTTCCTCCTACTCCTATCCCTAAAAGAAGAACTTATACTTTAAACCGCTTTAAACGTCAATCTTACCTCTCTGCTATATCTTACAATAGTTCTTTGTGGAATCAAAATAATCATATCTATGTATATCAAATGGATATTTTAGATCGGTATGCTTCTCATACCTTGCAACAACTGAATTTTCTTTTGAATGATCCCTGGATAAATTCTTATTCTTCCTCTTCTTCTACCTCCCGAAAACGTCGTGGATTACTCGACGTCGGTGGAAAATTTCTTCGTTCTTTGTTTGGTACTGCTATGGATGATGATGTCCAATCATTACAGAAACAAATAGCAGTATTGTCTGAACAATCAGATAATGTAAATTCCCTGTTTTTAAGGTTTAGAGACCAATTGAAATCTAATACAAATTCCCTCTCCACTTTGACACA
>JABUQX010074758.1:5000-21348 GCA_015478945.1 Trachelipus rathkii | reverse complement strand
TTTTGGAAACTAAAATGGAAGCTGTTGAAGAAGTATTTCTTTACCATTTGCTTAATATAATTATGAGGCCCAACCTGATGAAAGACCTGGATATCAGAAAATTGTTAGGTTGTTAAAAAAACCTACCATGAAAGCAGAGCTTAACTTTGTTATAACTAGCGCACATATCTTTACGAGTGTCCACAGCTTCTTTCCAAAGAAGAGACCATTAATCATCTTTGCGTTTCTGTTTTTGTCATCATTGGCTATTGAAACTGTGGAAAGGATTTTGCAAGTCAGAAATTCTCAAAAGATTTCTTGAAATTTAAAAAAATTGATGCTGCTTTTTTAATACTGAACATTTACTGCCACATTGAAAGAAATCCAGTTTCTGATGAGGTATTAAGAAACTTGGAAAAATAGTGTGAAAAGGACAAACATTTTTCTGTCTGCACACAAAAAACATTTTGTCGAATCTTGTTAAGCATGATTGTGAACAAATCATCTCGTGTCCGAGCTCCTGTTGAAAAAATTACATCGCTATCCCCTAAATGAGAGATGTGTCCAAAGAATGCTTGACCAAAAATAGTTGAGATTGCTAGGGTCATGCCATGGATAAATCCCATACAGATAATACTCTTAGATGAAGTGGAACTAATTACAATTGGTGAAAAAAGCTTGACCAGAGTTCCGAAAAAAAATTATAGATCTGTATTGGGCTCAGTTTTTTTAATTAAAACCGATCCATCAGTAAACACTTCAAGATTTCCAACAGTTGAGTAGAGAGTTAAAAGCGTTCATTGTCGCTGTCACATTGTAATGCAGATGTGGAAAGGAAAGAGCATGTTCCACATCAGGCAGAACTCTTACAAGTACCAGGTCATCTATGTCAGAGAAAACTTTAAATGCTTTAATCACTGTTAAAAGTGCTCTTAAAATGTATGATAACAAACCTTAACTTATTCCTCTAACTCCAGAGCTCCTTTCCACGGGACGCTTAGGATATAAACAATACATTGCTTACTTGGATAGAGAAATGAGAAAAAGAAGTGAGACTCAAAGACAAACGGTTAAGAAAAATATCAAAAAAATTGCTTTGAATAGACGGAAAACAAAAACAACGACCAAAAAAGGAAAAAAATTGCTTATGATGAACAAATGTTGAAGAAGCTACGAAAAAGAAGAGGCCAGAGCAAAGTAAGAAAGTGCAGGCAAACTGTATATTGGAAGCTAATGAAAGATGAAGAGAGGCTTTAAGAAAAAGATTTAGTGAAGCAGCTTGGAAGCAACCAAGGCGAATGCTAGGAAAATGGGTCACTAATGTGGTTTGACAAAGACGACATCTTTGAGAAACAAAAACGGAACGTTAAATGTCTCTAACGCAACAGGTTTCAAGATGAACACTACTTAATGCATTTAATCAGTTTTTGATTGCTGTTGAAAAAAAAAAATGAAAGAAGCTACCAGTTATATATCACATATCTAATTTCATAGAGACTCTTATATCCAAAAAAGATTTAAATTACCCTTATATATATATATTACTTAATATATATATATAATTATATTAAGCTTTAGTTTCTTCTGTTAAAACCTCAATTAAATACAGTAGTTAAGTGTATTTTTCAAAGTAATTTTTCTTTAGCATACATTATTAATGATTTTCTCTGATATACCTTTATTTCTTATATTTAATTTAATTAATATATAATATTGTCTTCAGTTAATATATATATATTATTTATTATATATAATTTAAAATCCTTTTAATATTCTGTGTATATAGTCAATATTCTTTCAAAATATATTATTAGTATTTAAATATAAATATAGTATATTAGTTTATGTATATATATATTTAGTGTCATAGTTGTACACCATGTATCACGTCCCCATCCAGTATTCAGTCTACATCCTCTATCACTTGTAATTTACTCTTGCTATTGTCTCACTATCGTGTACACGTCTGCTAGTCTCTTTCACGAGCTTCGTACAATGCTCGTATTCACGTTCTTTGGTCTCAAACCATGGTAATTGGTGTCTTCTCCTCAGGTGATGATGCCAGCAAGTCTTACTTCCGGAAAAGTCATATACTCTCCTTGTGCATCTCCTCATAATTGGTATCTTTCATCTTCTCTGAAGTGATTATAAATGCTCTCCATCTCTTTTCGATTGACGATAGAATAAATAATTCTTGATAGTTTCACTTTTTTTTCATCCTATAATTCCGTTATAGCGGTTTACGTATAGTTCGCTGCGTTATTCACACATTTGCGCTTTAAATCTCACGCGTTTATATATCAGTTGATAAGAATTGACTCTTGACTCACTCAGCTACAATAAATCCATTCTGAGATGTGTCCAATGGAGGACATTCCATAATCTATTTTTGGTCTGTCATGTATCAAAAATCTAGTACGTTGAAATCTATCCGATAGATTTGAGTAGAGTTCGAACTATGTCTATATGACTAACTTCCGTTAAATCTCTTGCATATTAATAACCTTTTAAACTACTAGGTACTATTTTGAGATTAGATCTTGACATAGGTGCTATAATATGTTTCATCCTTTTTGTATAAGGCGTCATAAACGTGGCTCTAGATGAATGAGTTGAGATCCCCGCTCCGGTGTACCTCTAAAATCTCGATACGTTGGCATCGAGCTCACACTGTGTCGCTTATCTTAAAAGCAAAGTGTTTTATTTGGACAAGCATTAATTATGTACCTTCCTCCGCTGAAGCTTATCTAACCTCATGTGTTTCCTCAATCGTCAACTCCATCTTTTCTCTATAAAGACCTTATATAAAGTCATCATACTCTCAGCTTGCTCAGTTAATTAGTGTGTCTCTACTATCCATACTCTACATTCTTTTCTCGAGGACGAAACCCGAAACTGGGAAGGTTAAAGAATTTACCTATTTCCTCATAATATTATCATTCTCATCGATTCTCGGACTATCCTGGTTGCGTAACTCTGCGTACCGGAGGGGGGAGAAGTCAGGCTATAGTTAGATCCTCCTATACGCTCAGTGATAACTCTCAAGCTCTCTGCAGTGTGCTATGCTTTCACTCCGTTCCTTCTTATTATTACTTACTCTGGTTACTTATAGCTCACATTAATCTTCTAGCTCAATCTGCAAAATTGATCTCTCTCTTCACATTTTCCCCATAATACTATTTTGATCAATTACCATAAATCATTCCACAAACAAATTTTAAGTTGTCAGTTACTCTTTTTCTTCTTTCCTTTCGTTTTTTCCCACTTTATTTAATCTTTTCAGTTAGTCAAGATACTTTCAATTTTTA
Source organism: Trachelipus rathkii (assembly GCA_015478945.1). Lineage (NCBI taxonomy): Eukaryota > Metazoa > Arthropoda > Malacostraca > Isopoda > Trachelipodidae > Trachelipus > Trachelipus rathkii. The sequence continues at coordinate 18,061 of JABUQX010074758.1, read as the reverse complement.
TTTACTCAACATTTTTGCCTTTCTTGACTGCTTTCTCTTCTCCCTAACCTTCCCTTGTGTATATAGTTTTATCAGTCTTATATGTGCTAGCCACATAAAATTTCATCTCTCTCTCTTCTCTTTCAGTCTACCATAATTTTCCACTCTCGTCTTAGAAATACTTTCAACCCAGGATCTTCTGGTTTGCAACCCTCTATAAGACTATTCTAGGTTAAAGTAGGAGCCAGTGAGTCTCTCTATACTCGTAAAAATCGAAAATATCACTTTTCCAAACTCAAGAAATGTCATAATGCCTATAACTTCAGTTCTGCTGTATGTTCAGATTATGTACACTAACCGTCCTTGAAAAACATTTTGATATTTTTTTTTTGTTGTGATGTGTGTGAGATATGATGACGATATTCATTTGTGTGATAATTTGTTCCTATTATAGGTATTTATTTCATAGCCAAGCTCTCATGTAGTCTGTGGTTTCTTTTCTACTAGAGGGTTCTTTCATTTCATCCCATATAATACTCTATGTGATACTTTTAGCACTATCTCTACTCTCCAAGCACTACTAGTTTCAACTCCTTTTTCAGTCTATCAATAAATCTCATCTCTTTCGTATCAATATGTTTAATCCTTCTGAACCCTTCGCTCTCAGAGGCTTGAGACCTTAAGGAGAATTTTATCACTAAAGCTCAGGGTATAAATATTGCACTAGTGGCCAGAAATCTTATTTGAGTTGGAGAAATTAGGCAATTTTACATAAGATGTTCTGAAGGGATTATCTCTTTTTGTTACTATAGAGTTGTATAATTTTCTATCACACTAATATCCAGCTGCAACGACGTTAAAAAGAGCCTGATTCATTCTGAAGTGCTTATAGCCATTTCGAAAGAGATATTCTCTCTAATCTCTACTTTTCTCTCTCAAATAACTTGATCAAACAATTCATTTGTAAACACTGATAAATCTGCCCTATTGCTTAATTGAGTTTAGAAACTGTAACACATAATGTACTTTTTTTTCCCTTTTATTATAAATCTTTAACAGCAATGCAAACACAGAAATCGAACTATTATACATTCCACATATTTTTTTTCACGACCCTTTTTAAATTTTTTTTTTTTTATTTTTATTTTTAAAGTTACGAACTCATTATCTTCTTCATTATTAGTGACTATTTTTTATATTGAATTTTGTTTATATGATATTTTACATTATTTATTATTGATTTTTATTACTTATAGCTAAGGCCAACTATGTATATTTATATTATTACCTCTAGAATAAATAAATAAAAAATATTAGAACTTATTATTATCATCTTATCATTTTTTATACGAAACAGGAGAGAGCAGATGAGCGGACCTTCTTTGCTAGAAGTAAGAGAGAGAGAGAATTATGCTCAAAGGTGCATATGCGGGCCCAAATGGAAGTATTGGAAATTTCAAAAACTAAATTGAGTTGTTGGCAATGTGGAGCTGATAAATTTTTTTTGCTGTCAATGCCTTCCATCTTTGTTATATAAATACCCAGCTCCATAAACTTATTATTAAATTTTAAAATTTATTCAGCTTCCAGCTCTTGGCTTCAGTAGTATTCTCAAGTTCTTTACCAACTCAAAAGAAAATTATTGTATATCTCTCGCACTGTACCGTGACTACTCGCCTCTACTTATAATATTAATATATATTAACTAGTAAAAATAATAATATATTATATTTTATCCAAATCCTACTGCATATGTCATAGTGAATCATTTTAAAATGATATGGGGGGTAGTGAGTATCATTACCTTTATTATCTTACCATCCATAAATCATTTATAATTATATATATATATATAGTTAATATATATTGTTCTTTTTAAGATGCTAAGGTGAGAGTGGCGAGAAGGCAGAGAGAGAGAGAGTACTGCACAGAGTTCCATTATAACAATATATGCAGGACCAATAGGAGACCTCTAGGTATTTTTATCTGAAATTTCATGATTTTTTACCGTCCATGAGATTTCTATGAAGGTTGTGCAATAACTTTTGACATTAGTTTTATTCCTCGCGTATTCACCATCTTCTCTATTTTATTGCTGCTATAATGCTTTACTTTATTGTTCGGAACTTCTAAGCATGCTGATAGATAAACCTTTGTAATCAAGTACCTTTAAGTATATATATAGTATTTATACTTATTTTTTAAATTATATATCTTTGCGAATATATATATATCTATAAATATATATAAAGTCCCAGTTCATCTCTTTCTAATATCAAGTTACCATTATTATACTTAGGTGTATGTGAGTTGAAAAAAACGTATTTTTTTAAGCATATTTTTTATTTTTTTTTTTAAAATAAGAAAAAAAATATAGAATATTAAATATCCTTATAATAAACCTTGAGCAAAAATGTTTTATTTTATTTTTTTTTTTTTTTTTTTAATAATTTACCTCTTATTATTAATGTTATCATTAAAGATGTTTTAGAATTAATAACAGTATATATAAAGTACAAATACTCCTTATATTTGTGAAAGACTTTACGTGGTTAACCACAATTACAAATTCCCGATTAGATCATAATTAAAATAGGTTTACACTAAGAAAGCTTGGATAATCATATATATGGTAATCAGCTGATTATAAAATTTGTTATGAATAAACAGATAGGGATTTTTTTTTATAACTGAAAGAATTACACTCCAGTATAATTACCGTGAGGTTAAAACCTGCAAAGTGAATGCTAAAGAGTTCCGTGTTCTCTTGGCCTCCCGGGGGGAGACGGGGGGGACATCGTACCCCCCCTCTATATCCCTCTCCGCTTCAGATGAACTCATTAAAATTGTTATTCTTGATCAAATTTTGACTTAGATGGGGAAATTATTTGTATAAAAATTTATTTCCTTTTATTTACATCAGGTGTTAGCTACTTTGTGATGGAATTACATATGTTATTATAGTTTTTTACTAACTCACTCTATCGTGGTTTTTGAGATATAAAAAAATTAAAATAAATAAAATAAATAAACTATTCTTTTGTTAAATTTTTACTTATACACATTTTTTGTCTAAGTAGAGCTCTGAAGGACAAAATGGTTATTTTTCAATTTATTTAATTAAGCTGAATTCTTAATTTTTATGATAGATAGCGGGTTAACTTCTTTAAGATTGCCATATTAATATAATATATTAATTATTGATTCAGCCCAAAAGAATTATGTTATATAATATATTTATATAACATAATTCATTTATTCATTGTATTAGATATAATATATTATTATATATATATTATATTATATATATATATTTGATAATATAATGAGTTCAGTGGAAGAAAAAATGTGAATGTATAAATGGTATAGGACTAAGTGTAAGTATTAGATCATATTTCTCGTGAAATAGTGAGAAGAACCTAGGTTAATGTATAAATGTTAGTTATATAGTAAATACTTTAATTATATTATAAACTACTAGGAATATGTATAATCTAATAAAAGTATACTGAGATTTTATGTGTTTGTGAAATGCTATTAATAATTGGAAAAGTTTTGAAAGTATATTTAATGATATTATTGTAAATGGAGTTTCTTAATCTGAAAAGGAATATGTTAGAGTATATTAGTGTGAGTATGTATGTTAATTATATAATTAAATATCACATGGTAGGCTAAATACAATAAAGTTGTAACTTAAATTTGTGATACATTATTGTTGTTCTTATTGTATAAAATTAAAGTTTATATATATATTGGTGATGTGGGTAGACTATACATAATATATATGGTGGAGTTATAATGAGAAGTATGTAATACGCGAAGATTAAGTGTATAGTGAGATATATATAAATATACAGAGTGATAGAATGATGTTAGTGTATACTAATAGGTTATATATAATACAAGTATGCAGATTAAGCGTTAATGTTATAGTTAGAATGTACTTTATTAATGCAGATTTAGTTAATAATAAACAGTGATTTTCTAGAATTAGTGAAATATACATACGAAGCAAGTAGAATAAACTTGAGATTTAACGTATATTCTGTGCCATATAGAGCAATATATCTGTACACGCATATCGCAATTGTATGTAAGCCGAGAGTAGACAAACACGAAGTATGTAGGTCAGCGGTGTGCCGTCACGAGTCAGAGATGAGAGTAAAGAATTTGAATATATAGGTAGATAGGTGTAATTGTTTACACGCTATATATGAATCTCAGATGTAGGTCTAAAACCTTAGTATATAATCATGTATTACATCTTACTCGTCGTAGCAACGCTTTCTAGCAAGGGTTATATATATATACAACCAAGTTACATATATTGAGTAAGAAGACTTATTTAGATACAGGACCGTTGTATAATTCTCTGATAAAATGAAGGGAGTAGAATGGTTTCATAGTACCTGTATAGGTGAAAAATTTCATCATTGCTTCTATTGAAAACATCAATAATTGAAGGGAAGTTTCCTCTGTACACTGGTATTTATAGATGATGCTACTCCTCTCTCCTCATTCTTGTGGGATCAGTATAATAGTTATGAGACACCACAGTGATATATATATATATTACAAAAAACGGAGATAATGTTTCATCTTTGTCTTGAATACTTTACTTTTTTCATCTCTGAGCCTTATTTCTCTACAGAAGTAGTGTGAGAGAGGATTGCTCAAGGGCGCCGCCGTAAGGTGCGAGGTGCTTCGGTTCATCTCTCATTTCCCCTTTCTTCTCTCTCCTTTCATCTCATTTCTCTACCTTACCCTCACCACTCCTCTTCTCCTCCATTCATCTTCCTTTCCCTTTTCTACTTCGCCTCTTCTTTTCATCTTTTCCGTTTCCGTATATGGAAAGCGTGTCTGCCTCTCCCTACCGCCGGGTTTTGACGTAACAGCTTTTCCGTATCGTGCGAGAAATTCACCACGAACTGATGTGGTACTTCTCCTAACAGGTCTGTCATTTCTCCTCGCTAGTGTCGCTCCTCGAGCTGGGGTGTCAGACTGGCCAACCTGCAATTCGTTTTCTGCCATCCTACCGGATTTCAATGGCTCGTTAGTGAAAAATGAAAAGTAAAGCGGTTTAAGTAGCGTTAGTGGAGCTGCGGGCAGTCGAAGAAATGGAAAAATGGTTTTAATTGGGGGTTGTACAAAGAAGTGAATTTCCAACAAAGCTTATGGAAAAATGCTGTAAAAGGCTGTATACAAGTAAGGAATAAGGATTAGGAGGATTTAAGTTATCTCGTTATGAAAGCGTAGTGCATGGACAAAATGAAAATTACTCGATTGCTTTTAGCAAAGAAAAAATGCTCGCGCTCAACTCCGAAAATCAATTTCAATATTAAAGATCAACACGTTCGATTTTTAATATAATATATGACACAAATATATATATATAAACAAACAAGATGCGATCAGGAAGTCTTAATTCGGATACAATTGTGATTGCTATCATTAAAATTCCACTCAAGATTAAATAGAATCATTAGTGAATGACAAATGTTCCAATAGCATAAGTGCATAAGGTTAATTTCTCTTTAAAGCGAGACAAAGAGATTAGTCTTCTCCTCGTGTGAAACTGCAAAAAATAGAAACACAAGAGTCAGAAGATTAAAAAGAGAATTGCTTAGGGCCTATTCCTTCCTTCCAAGACGTTCTTCTCGACATATAACAAGGCTAGCTGTGCTCTCAGATCTCAAATCATACGTTCCAGTAGATACATAATAGGCACACAAGAGTGATGCGGAACAAAAGCATATGGTTAATACGTACATGCACACAACTCACCATGTACGTCTGGGACGTTAATCTAAGGTATTCAGTAGTGTCGTGTATATATGTATATATATATTATATATATTATATATATATATATTATATTATACATAGATTAGATATTGTCCGAGGTCACTGATAATGGTTATAATATATACTCTTGTATATATATATATAATAAGTTAATGATATAAAATCGCAAAATTATAATGTGAAAAGATGTGAGGGTCAAGTGGTGATAAAAGAAAAACACTTTGTGGACAGTTTCTCTATATAGTTGTTGAGGTGTGTGAAATTTATATATATTTAATTAGAGAACTCAAGTAAAAAATGAAAAGATCAATTAGCTCGGCCAGCTATGCATCAATAGGTCTGATTAATCTGCTCTTTCAATGTTATGGGTATTGATGTCATCAAAACAGTAGATTATCAATTAACTCCTGCTAGATGCTTGAATACCATTATTTAGTTTCTACGTGTCTAATTGACAGTTTTTGCCAATTTGAGAGAAATTACACTATAATAATATCGAAAAGGAAGAAAAAGAGAAATGGGGTAGTGCAAGTTGATGTCACATGTGTTTAGCCCTGATAAGTCTAGTCAAGTGAGAACTATTTTACTGCCACGAGATATATTTAGTCTCGACATTGATTTTCAGGTGACGCAATTACTCAGTGGTAACATGTGTCACTCGCAGATGGTAGCAACGCTAGCTAAAATCTCGAGATGGCTGTAGTTGATTTGGCTAATGTTGGAACTGATATCTGAGTTGTGTCGAATGTAATAGGCACTTTTACAATCATAGTGGATGCGTTGGGGTGCGTTATTATATTGGTACGTTTCATAGCAAGAGGTGATATATTGGTAATGGAAAGCTATAAGTACTTAAATTAGTATCCCTTATATATTATATAAGGGAAGGTGAAGTAATATAAAGGGTAATCTGTAGTTAAGTAAATCTATATAAGGGTTAATTATTAGTTTTATATTTGTAAGTGTATATATGTCCCAGTAAATGACAGTGCAGAAGATGTTTTGGTTTGAATAAGAGTTGCGTATACCTCGATGTGATATATATATAAAATTATCAAGGAAAAATAGGTAGGAGCTGTATTTGATTATGCTGAAAGGAAAAGAACTATGGGTGTGCGTTTTTAGTAAAATTCTAACCAGTTAGTATTTTATAATACTTTAAATGAGTTTACGACCCTTTGCATTTAGAAATTCAAAAACAATTCAAATATTTCATCTCACATGTAAACGACCTAATAACGGAATGTTATGAGCGGTGGTATATATAACTATATAATCGAAATATATAATAAATTTGTATATTTAGTTTTATGGATTATTGTAATCAAGAGTAGTAGTCATGATTATATAATGAGTTTATCTATCAGGAATGGTTAAACCGGTATTATTTAGTGATTATATAATATTTAGTGTTGGTTAGATATAGCGTCTTCTGATATTGAGAATCAAAATAGTTATTAATTGATCTTATGAGATAGTGAGGTTGTTGATGTAAGAATATAATGGTGTTCAAAAGTGATTGGTTATAGATATATATATATTAATAGCGGAGTAATATATATTAAAGGTGGTAAATGCTTGACTCGTGTCCAATTTATCGTGGCTGGCTTCTTCTGTGTGGGGGATATATACAATTTGTGTTTAGCACCAACTTGTGCACAATCATTCTCCATGTATCAGAACCTGTTGTGTGACAACGTATGGGCTGTTGAGCAGACAGCGTTGAGGCGTTCGCTGGCCGGCATCAGTTTGGCTCTCGTGGTCTCATAGTAACGTAGAGTTTGTATGTGCTGGTGGTTTGGTGGTGCTTCTGGCGCGTATTTTGCCTCTGAGAGAAATTCGACATTCATAACCTTGCGCGTCTTTGACCGACATACTAAAACGTACTCTCGATTGATATATTGGTTTTTGTACGTAGCTGGAACGGGCCACTCCATGTGGAATCTGGATAACGCGGTTTGTGAGTAAGGTAATTGGTAGTAGAGAATTTGGACATATATAATATATTTTTATTTAAGGTGAAAGCTTTAAAAAGAAAGATTGAATAGAAAAAGTTAAATAATTTTGTTAGTTATAGTAGGACAGTTCTCTCAGATATGAGTGTATATTTGAATAATGATTAACTTTTAAGATGTGTGAAGCCAGCTGCGATAAAACATAAATGTCTGAGTTATTAATTTTAAATCTTGTGTTTGTATCAATATGATTCTCTTATGTTTTGATGACATAGGGATAACTCGAATTGAATTGCGTACTTATATGGAGATATATATTTAAGAGGAAAAGTGTTGGAATTGAGCCATGAGTAAAGTGAAGTATGGTCTAGTTGCAAATTTAATAATCGTTGTATATAGTGAAATATTGATAATAAGGGACTAAGTCTATAGTGCGCTTTAGAGTAGTATACTTTAAATAAGAGTGTTATGAAGGGAAATTAAATCGTATTGAAGGACTGATAACAGCAGGAAGAGTATTATTAAAATCTTTCAGAAGAATTTCAAGAGATGAAAAATAAGATGATAAGAGAATAACCAGTAATTTTATATTTAGTTTCCTCTTAGAAATTATTTTCACTGTATACACGAACAAACGAATGACTAAACTTTCTTACTCATATATTCTTTCTTGAACATGCGGGTTAGGTTAGTGTATTAGTGAGTCAAGAAAACTTATCAAATTGGTATAACAAAAATATATAATCATTTTGAAATTGTCACGAAAAATTTAATTTATAGTTTTGTCATTCGAATGAAAAAAATTTAAAAAAATTTGTATATATTTTTATATATTTTTACATCCTGGGCTTTCTCGTTTAGAGTGTATATACTGTGGAGGTATATAACAAATCTTTAGCTTTTTGATCCGAGACTAGCTTTGTCACTAAACAGAGTATGTGGCTTGCTGGAAGTTGTCTTCTTTGACTGTTGTTGTCTACTGTGTTAGAAGAGAAATGTCTGATTGTCTTAGCATGCGTGTGTGATTGCAGTGAGGTTTGTGGCTCGCCGATTGCTCTTCGGGTTTTTTTATTAGGGAGTAGTGTTAATTCTTGATATGCTTTGTTTTAGTGATAAATCTCGACATGCAGTGCTGTTATAGACTGGATAGTCTCGTTATCGAGAAGTAGTGGAGGACATTTGAATTTGATTAACCTAATTAAAGTTACATATTGTCTCTTTATGATCACGTTGTATATGTCTTGCACAAGACTGGAGAATTCTAATGAGAATATAAATGTGTGCATGAATAACGAAAATATTCCTTGCAAACTTCAAGGTGAATAGAGGACCCTAATAAAACATTAAAACTGTTTTCTTTGATTATACTTTAATGCATAATATAAACAGTTTCTTCCCAAAATATCTACTGTGGAAATTTGATACGGTCACCGGTTGACCGTCCAGGACTAAGAGTATATTTTAAAATTTTTGGCACTCTAGCAATAATTTGGCTATAATACCGTAAATTACTAACTAAAACATGCAAATTAGGTATAAATAAATAGAATAATGTATAGTTTTTGAATTTTTATATGAAAATAAACTTACCAACAGATAAGTCCATTCTTTGATGAGAGGTTTCAAACCCGGAGCCTCATACATGCAGGGCTTCCACACCAACTAAAAGGGGATTAATGAGGGATTTTTTTGAGTATAAATCCGCAATTTGTAAATCCGGTTTCATGGTATTAGCCACGGACGATTCCAGCTTCGAGATAAGTATATGGGAAAAGATGACTTTTCACTGTGTTTATCGATATCAATTCTTTAATGTAAATGTAAACACTCGTAGAACAAACAGTTTTTTCACCCAACAATCCACCATCAACCAACAACCAACAACACAACAACAACAACACATTAGCTTATTACACATATGCCATACATACATATTATTATTGGTTACACATATTATTACATATACATATTATTGGCTACATATACATACATACATTCATACATACACATACATACATATATTACATACATATTATTATTGAGCACACATATTATTACATACACATACACATATATTATTACATACATACATACATTACATACTAAATAACATACACACACACACACACATACATGCCATATTATTACATATTATTATAATACACATACATACACATACATATACATATTATTATTATTACATATTATTATACACACACATACATATACATACACACATACATACACACATACACAGGCTTGTTACATGAGTTGACAATAAAACAATATGAATTATGTATTGAGCATATTACATACATATACATTATTACATACATACATATTTTGTTGAGGTTGAGCAGATGAGCATATACATATACATATTATTACATACATATATATACATACATATACATACATATTATTATTACATATTATTACATATTATTATTATTATTATACAGTATATTAAATGGAAATTATTTTAGTAGTTATTTATTAATTTAACACTCATTTATATTCCCACGCTATCGATGGTACTGATTGCTCACTTATTTTGCAGTTAATCAACATTGCTTTTATGCATTATAATACGTCCACTTCATTTACATCAAATCTTATTCGTCTGTCCACTTCTTTCTTCTTGTTAGCCTTTCCTTAAACTCTTGTCCCTCCAGGGAGTCATGTTTTGCTGCACTTGTTTTCCTGTTTCTATTTCCAAGTGACCCAGATAAGAATTTAAGATTTTCTTTATCATCTTTATTCAATGTTAATTATGTGATTGAGTGTGGATCTATGTAATGTAATGTAAGTGCTGAGTTCTGTGAGTAATGAATAAGGTCTTGCTTATGTTGGTATTTCCTTCTTGTGAAGTCGTTAGTTTCACCAATATAATGAGAGGTACAATTAAAGCAAGGGATTTTAAATACGCATTGGGAAATTTTATTAGAAGTATGTGTGGGAGATTTAAAAGAAGAAGAAGTGTTAGAGAAAGTGGATTCAAAACTGAGCTAAATTACCTCTTCTCCACCTCCTTGGATTATCCTACCCAAAACATATCTCATCCCTGTTCCCACAAAAGCCAAAAAAGCACTCTTACAACCTCCCTGCAACCCCAACCCCATTGCCTCCCCACTTCACCATCCCCACACAACCCAACACCACGATATTGTGCCCCATTCAATCCCCAGACCTACTTTCTAATACCTTGAAAACGTATTTTTTAAACCCCTCCCACACATACTTAATAACATTTCCCAATGAGTATATAAAATCCCTTGCTTTAATTGTGCACTCCCTCATTACAGGAAACTAACGACTTGGCCAAGAAGGAAATACCAACATAAACAAGACCTTATTCATGACTCACAGAACTCAGCACTTACATTACATAGATCCACACTCAATCACAAAATTAACATTGATGCCATGACACCCATCACACAGGCTCTCAACCCCCTTCAACGTAAATTAATTGAATCATTCATTATAAATAATATTGGTTCCATCTTTAACATACTACAAGGTGAATACCCCTTAGATCACACGCTTAACAAATTATTGATCTCCACACCATTTTAAAAAACACAACATACCTAATTATTTATATTTTCAAATTCTCATGCATCTTTCTTTTACTTTTATTTAGAAATTTTTTTTTCAGTCTTCATTCCAACACGTCTGAAAGAGGGTCCAGTTTGGATCGAAAGCTTACGTTTTTTTAACTTTTAGAAGACTCTTGTATGTTATTTATTTATATTTAAAAAAGATTTGGATTTTTATTTACCTCCTATCATATATATATATATATATATATATATATATATATATATATATATATATATATATATATATATATATATATATATAGTATATGTGTATAAATATAGAGAGAGAGAAAGAGAGAGAGAGAGAGAGAGAGAGAGAGAGAGGCACTGATTTCTTTTGTTTTATATCAATTCGATAACTCGACAAGTTTCTCAACATGAGTACTCAACCCCCGAATCTTCAAAGAACAAACTCATGTCCTGGGAAGCAGGGAACGAAAAAAATCAAATGAAAAAAAATCAATTGAGTTTTTTTTGATTTTATAAAGAAATCATGATTTTTGGATTTTTTTTGATTTTGATTTTATAATTATTTCGATCTCTTTAATATTTTTAATATTTTTTTTTAATTTTTTGTATATTTAAGTGATCTAACTTCAATAGAAATAAAAAAATAAAATAAAACTATATATTTTATGAAGTTTTAATATATTTTTCACTTTCATCAAACTATTGCATTGTGTTCCGTAAGTTTGTAATATTCTTTAGTGTTGCTGTTTCATTTTTTTCATTGTAAGATTTTGAACCCAGAGCTAGGCCTAGGTTAAAAATTTAAAATAATGCCAGATGCATACTAACAAAGTATATATATATTATTTTTTTTGTGTAATGTCGTATAATAGATATGTTAGCCAGTATTTGAATATTGTCTACAATTTTAGCACCTTTATTAGAAAAGACAGATATGCTGGAGAGGGCGGCAATGTAAAGCAATGAGGAGGTAGATGGCTTTGAGGATAAGAATAGGCGCGAAGTTGTCTAGATAGGCCCATGCGGCTCTTCTTGGCATATTATTCTTATTTTATTATTTATTATGGGCTGACTGGGACATTCTAGAGGCCAATGCGGCTTCTTAATTTAATTTTTATTGGTTGACTAGGGACAGTCTAAAAGGACCATGCGGCTTCTTTTAGTATTATTTTATTTATTATGAGTTGACTGGGAAATTCTAGAGGGGTCACTGTGGTTTCTTAATTATTTTTTAATTATTTATTATTGGTTGACTGGGGCCGAGTTTTACATATTTATTATTCTATTAGATTTAGATAATGCACCAGTGAACAATACCAAGAAGCCGCATTGTCCCTCCAGTCCCAAGTCACCCATAAGAAATAAGAATAATACTTAAAAAAGCCGCATGGTCCTATTTAGACAGTCCCACAACCAATAAAAAATTAATAATTGAGTAGTCGCATTGGCCACTCTAATATCCCAGTCAACCCATAATACATAATAAATAAGAATATAATCCTGTTAGGGCGTACGGGTTCCAGTCAACCATCACACTAATAATTAAAAATAATTAAGCCACATCCCTTCAGAATGTCCCAGTCAACTCATTAAAAATAAGAATAATACTTAGGAAGCCACATGGTTCATTTTAAGACTGTCCTAGTCGACCAATAAAAATTATCATAGCGCATTGGCCCGAATATCATTTTTTAGTAAAATTTGTGATTTGTACATTTTGACATATTTACATTAATGAATAGTA
>JABUQX010074757.1:25000-27500 GCA_015478945.1 Trachelipus rathkii | reverse complement strand
TGAGAAAGAGAATATGGATTGAAACTGTGTAATTTAAGTATTATGAAGAAGATAAGAAATAATAGACTGAAGGAAAAAGAATGATAGAAAAAAAGATAGATATGATATAATATTATAGTAATAAATAATAAATATATTAATATAATATATGAAATATAGTTGATTGTTAATATAGCTTATTGTTTTTATGATATAATCATCTCATAATCTCCTCGTTCTACTCTCATCTCTCTCTCTCTCTCTCTAATCCTCTCTCCCTTCTCTCTTCCATCAAATAAAATCTCACTCACACTCCTATCTCTCTCTCTTCTTTCTTAATTTTTTTTCTCTCTCTCTTACTTATATATAAGAATTTGACCTATAAAATTGTCTTTAAATAAGAAAAACTCTTTTCTCATTTCAAAAAATATTGATTATACTATATAACTTCATCTTTCTAAATATTTGCTCTTAACCACTTCAATACTTAACCTATTTAAAAATAATTTACTTTCATATTATTAAAATAAGTATTTAATAATAATAACATAAAATATAAAAAACATATATATAAGATAAAGAAATAATAAAAAAAGATAAATAAAAAAATAGAAAAATAAAGTTGATATATATATAGAGTAGAAAGGGTCGTAGATAGTATATATATATATGAATATATTATATATATATATATATATATATAATAATATAGATATATATATATAAGAATATATAATATATAATATAATATAATATAAGATAATAGATAGATATAGATAGATAGTATATATATATATAACTAGTATAGTAATATAGTAATATAGATATATATATCTATTAATATATATATATATTGTACTATATAATAATATATAATAATATATATATAATATAATATGTAGATGAAGATAGGTCGAGTAGGGAAAAACCAAGAGAAGAAATAGAGATCAAGGGTAGTGAACAAAGGATAATAAGTCGTGTATACAAGACGCCCCTCACAGTCATCCTATAAACAGGAAGGGTGAGTAACTGGAAAATAAGATGAATTAATAATTGAAGATGAATAAAATACTATAAAGGGTAATATATTATTAATATTATACAGAGATAATAACTAATAATATACTAAATGATGAGAAAATAGATAATAAATACGCTAAGTAAGAACCAGAGAAGTAATAGTGTCGCGGAGAACGGACGGCGGGCTAGTAATATATAATACAGCTGATCATACGCGCTCACTATCTCCCCCTACCCCCCGTCACTCTCACAGTCAGAACATAATAAAGGTACCCATAAGTCACAGCTCACATATAAATACTACCCGGTAAATAAACACACAAGTAGAGCTAGATAAATTTAGAGTGAGGAAAATAATAATAAACGCGTAGATAATAATATATCAATTATAATGTAGAATATAAATAAATAAAGCTCACGGGATATAGTAGCGAAGTAACGAAAAAAAAGACGAGAGATCTCTAAGATAAAGGGCGAAAAAGTACACGTGGTGAGGCTAAACTCAAACAAATAGATAAATAAATATAAACCCTAATCAAACCTCAGGCCGCTCCACTCACTAGCAGCCCTACCGACCAAAACCTAGGGTGACACAGTATACAGCAGTTCGCCGGCTCGAGAATATCACCTGTAAGCTGCTCAGCCATGATCCACTAATGTCACTACACCTATAAAATAAGTGAGGTAAACGATAGTGAAAGAAAAAACGCAGACCTGCATGTGAAGACTGAGAGAGATAAATAATATAACTTAACTAAGTAAGATAAGTATAATCTCCTGTACCTCACTAGAATTGTCACCAGTTAGGCCAAGAAGAACCACCCAGCGTACGTATAGGAGGCCTTACGATGTTACTCAAACGAGTGCTAGTACTATGCAGTAATACAGTCCTAACGAACAGCTCATGACCGTGAGACTCACGGACTCATCTCAGAAACCAGCCTATAACTAGCTTAGCGGAAATAAGGGAGTCAGGGATATATTAAGCCGGCTGATACACATGCCGTAAGATCAAACATTTAACCCCGTCTCACTAAAAGCTAGGGTATACAATAACAGTGCCAAAAAACGGGAGGTGAGGTAATAGTAGTAGTATTATAAGTTGAAACCCATAATTAATATATACCTCACGCCCAAGGCTACTCAAGCATCAGGATATTGAGATAATACATTTACACCCTCGGCTATATAGTTGATTACTATAATTTACACTAAGATTAATAATATGATAGATATATATCAAATCGATAGGTGTACACTCATACCCAACAAGATATAATAATTAATAATACCTAAACTCATAAAACCAATAAATATATATAAAAATATATAATAAATATTATAATAAATATTAATATTAAATATATAATATAATATTATATATAAATATAATATATTATTATTTGACCAAAAAAATAATATAATATAGATTATGTATTAACGTTCAATACTAATAGCTCAAATATTATGTAAAGTAAAAATTATTTCATTAAAAAAGAAA
>JABUQX010074757.1:15000-20000 GCA_015478945.1 Trachelipus rathkii | reverse complement strand
AAAAATAATAAATAATATATTAATTAATATATAATATATATATATATAATATAAATAATATATAATAATATATAATATATATATATATAAAAGGGTGAACTTGGAACCCTGCAGGGGACTACACGGCATTCCGCATGGGGTGCTCCTGGGATGACAGGGCATACCAACAAAGTCAAAGCAACACGGACATGGCCACCAACAAGGCTTTGTAAGCGAAAAAATATAGCAATAAAAGAAAGCGAAATTTCATCATACGCAGAACATCGATACAATTGACAATTCAGCATCGCCGTTAGAAACAAAATAATAGGGAGATCATCCTCTAAGTTCCAATCCTTCTCCCAGTTGATCTAACGGCCGACGCATGGTTAGAATCGATGCGTTCAAAGAGCTTAATGCCGATCACGAAGTTTCAAAGGAGTGATATCAAAGCCAGGAGACTTTAAAACTGTTCTCGAATAAATTTTTTTTTTTTCTCTCTCTCTCTCTCTCAATAATACTCTCTCTCTACTCTCATAAAATTTAAATTATATAATATAAAATAAATAATATATATATATAATAAAAATATATATAAATATATATATTATATATATATATATATATATAATAATAATAATATATAAATATATAAATACAATACTAAATTAATAATAAAGATAATAATATATATATATAATATATAAAATTAATAATATTATAAATAAATAAATAAATATATAATAATAAAATATAAAGAATAATATATATATATAATATATAAATATACAAGTATATATTATAATATATAATATTAAATATATATAATATAAATATATAATATAAATATGATAATATATAATAAATTTATATATTAATTATAATATACTATATATATATATATATATTATAATATTATATATATATACATAATAATATAAATATAATATATATATATACTAATATATATATAAATAATATAATATATAATAATAATAAATACATAATAATCCCAATATGATATAACTATAACTATAACATATATATAATAATATAATATATTAAAATATATATATATATATATAATATATATATATATATATAATAGTAATGAGTAAATAATATAAATGATATGACACAATCAATTAAATATCAAAATCGTTCGTAACTAAAATACTGTGGGAGGGGAGAGAGGATTAGAATGGCAACAGAGAGATAGGTTGCTGAATTTAATTTATGAACTAGGCAAAATTTAATGCTAGAATACCTTAAAATATATAATAAATATAATATTAATAATATATATATATAATATATATATATATATTAATATATAAATATATAATTATATAATTATATTATAAATATATAATAATATATAAAATATATATAATATTATATTATATATATTATACAATAAATAATATATATTAATATTTAACAGTTTCACTTATTTCCACCTCTAAGAATACATCTAAAAACACCTGTTGATAACCTAACCTAAACCTAGCAACTAACCCAACCTTAATCAACCTAATCCATATCTTAATGTAAATAGTAGCTAAAAAGCAAAATAAAAAATTATTAATTATTAATAGGGAGATCTTCAAACCGACATGATCTTCCAAAATATATATATATATTATATTAATATATAATAATTATAATATATAAATATAATAAATATATAATATTATAATATATATAATATATATATATATATATATATATACTAGTATAATATAAATATACTTATCATATAAAATATATCCATAATACAATATATAGTATATAATATATAATAATATACGGTATATATATTTATATATATATATATATATATATTCTAGTATATATATATATATATACTAATATACCTAATATATTATATATATAATAATAATTAAATTATATATAATAATATAAGTAGCCTATATGAAAACGAAACGTTGGAAATTGTGATGTATAATAAAATATATATACCCGCCTTTAAGTCGTGCTTAGAACGACTTATAACTAACCTATTAAGCCAGCTTTAGCTGCTTAAGTTGCCCTTTTTGACCACTAACTATTCACTAGGGATTATTTTAATTAATCGGAAAAGGGACCTAAATTAACGTATGGAGCTTAAACGGCACGCCAGTGCCGTTATAGGCGCCATGATGGCACTCTGATGCTTAATACA
Source organism: Trachelipus rathkii (assembly GCA_015478945.1). NCBI lineage: Eukaryota > Metazoa > Arthropoda > Malacostraca > Isopoda > Trachelipodidae > Trachelipus > Trachelipus rathkii. Next base: position 17,836 of record JABUQX010074757.1, on the reverse strand, counting down.
CACAATACATAAAGACACGTACACCCAAACCCTATACCACACATACGAAAACAAACACGCAACTAACTTACATAATTTGCCATTTTTTACACACCTTAACTTATAATCCCTAAAGGATATATTATTAATAATAATTCATCTGAGGAAATGGACCTAATTTAAGTATAGAGCAGTAAACGGCACGCAGTGCCGTTTACGCGAAAATATCTGATGGACAACACACACTACCTAAATACTTATATACACAAACAAATAACAATAGAAACCATACACACCATAAATTTTTTTTTTATATAGTTTGTCACCACACTTCACGGGCAGAACCCATATTCAAAGGAGGGAGGCGTTTACACGTCTCAGAAAGCTCAAACCAACTAATGCAAATTATCAGCAGATTGAGCAACAGACGAAGCAAGCAATTGAAGAGAGGAGAGATTAAAATTCAGTCAGAGAAACACAGGAAGATGGAAGATGAATTCCACAGAAACAGAGGTGGCAGGAAAGAAGGAAGCATCCGCAGTACGTACTTAGGCCTGGATAGTACCGATACCACACAAAACTCATGCAGCAGACCAACAGCACCCCTTGTTGCTACGAACGGGCTCCGTAAAGGTGCGGATACGCGAGGAATTACAAGTTCTCGAGGCACTTGCCGCCTGCATAAAAAAGGTACCAAATATAGAAAAGAGATAAAGCACCAGAGCATCGCAGCCGCAAGATAGAGGGTCAAAAGAAGTGGAAAGTACGGAACAGTTTATAAGTCTATTTGGCCTTTGACTCGACCCTGCCAAAAGCCGTGTGAAATCACAGCAAAGCCCCCAGATATGAGTGAAGCAGTACTCAAGATACTAAAGGCGGATGAGCCTTGTATAAGTGAGTACTGAGAAGAAGAAAAAAGTCACGCAGAGTCTAAACAGAATCCCAGTTTCTTTGAGGCGCCGCCCTAGCAACCGTGTGATGTGAGGTTATCCAAAGACAAATTTTTTGTTAATGTTAAGCCAAAGGATAAGTTTATATTGTCAACAGGAGAGACGAAGAGAACCGTTCGAAAAGAGATAGGAAAGTTGGAAGGTGATTTTAGAGAGGAAGATTTGTAGATGTTGTGAGTTTTTAAAGATTAAATTTCACAAGGTTAAAGACGACCCCACCCGAGAAATATCTAATCCAGATCTGCGAGAATAAGAATTCGGAGGATTAAGAACGAGAGGCAATTTCTAGAAGTAAAAGAAGGAGCAGAATTGAAATAAGTTGAAGAATGAAAGGGTCGAGTCATCGGCATACCAGTGGATTAAGTAGATTGTCCGGTAGGAAATCATAAATGAAAAGCTAAAGAATAAAGTAGGAGATAAGGAAAACCACTAAGGAACACCACCAATGACAGAAAAAGAAGAAGAAGTCTCCCCGTCAACAAACAGGCGATATTGAGCCGATATTGAGAAGAAAACTAGGACATAGAGTAAGCCAAGAGAAGGATTGAAACCCAAAGAAGGGAGCGTGAGAGAGGCAGTGACGCGTGCATACCCGGTCAAATGCTGACCTATAGTCAAGCGCCACCACGATTACCCCAGTAGTTCCTCAGAGGCGGAAAACCATAACATCAGTAAACGCATAGGAAAGATATCGACCAGTAGACCTGGAGGCGCAACGAAAGCCAGTCACTGGCGATCGAAGAAGTGAATTGAGATTCCAGATGTCTAAAGGAATGATGAGAGTGAAGAAGGGTTTCAAAGATTAGATAGATACACGTGAGAGTAAGGGCGATAGTATAGAAGGGAATCAGAGCAGCTTCTTTTCCGGAAAATCGGTGGAACAGTGACGTGCTATCAACACTAGAGGGAAGAGGTTAGTATTGAAAACATAAGATAGATATAGATGAACGACGAGAGACGCAGCACGGAAGCACCACTCCCTCCAAACAAACTGGGAGAATAGCCATCCGGGCCACCCGAACATTCCCAAACGCTTCCAAAAGATCTTCAGAAAGCCATACACGCCGATCAAATTGTATCACAAGCAAAGGCATAGGAACCTGAGAGGAGAAAGGCCTGAGAGAAGGAGGAATGCCAGAATCATACAGGGTTTAGAGGAAACTAGGAGGCCGAAGAGACTATGGCCTTTTCAGTGAGAATTATCAACCAGAAACATCAGAACGAAATAAGAGGAAGGAAAGGCAGAAATCAGAAGTTGTTAGAGATGTTATTGCAAGAGGCCAGGAAAAGATGTGTCAGTAAGGAGAACCAAGAAGGATCCACGCGCACATTATCGTATTGATGAAAAAGCCCGCTTTGCTCTGTCGAGGAAGTTATCCTGCAACTATTTCTAACGTAGTAATGAAAAATTAGCAAGAGCTGATAAATAGGAGAAAAGATGAAATTTTCCCTCCCGATACCACTTCTCATAAGCCAGGCGAATGGGCCAGATAACATAGTAGACGAACCATGAATTAATGAGAGGGAAATGATTAGTCGAGAAAGGAATGAACACTGGCTTACATCCCATAATAGCGGATTACAGCTCCCACTAAATCGAGCAAGAAGCTAAGCGTCCCAGATACAAAAGCAGTCATTACCAATATATAGTAGACATAGAAGCAACGAAGGCCCACCAAATACGGCCACCAAGATCAAAGTGCCAGAAAAAATCGGTAGGGCAGGATGGAAGCATGTTGGAGAGAAGTATTTAAGAAAATTAAGAGACTATAAGGTGTGTCCAGAAATTTACCAATAGGAGCGAAGGTGGTGCTATTTTAGAGATAAGGCAACTAGTGGTGACATAAGGTCACAGTGTGTTCAAGGAATTGAGGATAGGACATACAAACAAACACACACACACACAA
>JABUQX010074756.1:32500-41147 GCA_015478945.1 Trachelipus rathkii | reverse complement strand
TTTCCCAAAATAATTAAAAATGTAAATACATGATGATTAAGATATATATATATATATTAATATATATATTTAATATAATAGTATTATATATATAATACTTATATATATTATATATATATATATTATATATATATCATATATATATATATATATATATTAAAATTATTATTTGTACTATTATATAAACATCAACATCCACAACGGTTTTATATACGAAATAGAAATATAAATATAATATAATATATATATATATATATATATAATTATATATATTATTTATTATAGGACCTGTTATGTTTACGACTCCGTGCCAGCATTTGCATATTTTTTTTTGTTTTTGTTATTTTTATACTATTTCGAAGTATATGATCCAACAATTCAATTCTAAGTGGTGACGGAACATGATTCAAAAAGATATTAACGGACCTGTACTTTTGCAACTCGTCAGTTTTATTTTGTTTTTTTTTCTTTAACTAAAGGAAAACCATAGGTAAACCCAAAAGATGGCAGGAGTCGGGTCTCTCGGCCTTCGGTTGAACGACGGTGCGGTAGGACAATAATTCCCCCCCTCCTGGGAGGGTTTCCGGAGGAACCCCGCTCTTTTGGTATTTGAGTGTCACGGGGTCCTCCGCCCCTCCCCTTACGGGTATGGACAACTTCCCACCCCTCGTCCCCGCGGCTCGAGCCCCCCTATATTTTTTAATTTTTTTTTGCTTTTAATTTTTGTATACATTTTTATATGCTGATTTCCAAATATGTAATTGTTTTTTCTGTAAGTGTCATACTTTTCAAGATATTTCATTTTTGCATTTTTCTTTCTTTTTTACATTTTCATAATAAGCTTTATATACTGATTCCAAATATGTAATTGGATTTTCTGTAAGTTGTGCAGTACTTTTCGAGATATTTCATTTTTGAAATTTTGTTTTACAAAATTGTGATTTTTAAAAATTAGTTTTAAATATTTCTACTTTCTGAATTCATGTCCGTCCACCACTTAAATTCATTTATTAGTATCATATACTAGCAAATATGTTAAAAAAAAAAAAAAAAAAATCAAAAACTGACGGAGTCGTAAAACATATATATATATATTACTATATATATTATATATATATAATACTATGATATATATATATATATATATATTATATATATATATATAAATATTAATATATATATATTATAATAGGTTATAGAGCGAGAAGAGAGAGAGAGAAGAGAGAGAGAGAGAGAGAGAGAGGAGAGAGAGAGAGAGAGAGAAGAATGAGAGAGAAGAGAGAGAGGAGAAATGTGATACAAATGTATGTAAAGTACTTCACCACGCTATATATCTACTGTGAAAAGAAGACAAATCTTCTTTTCTTTTATTCTGCGAATTATTTGTAATGATTTCATACTCAGATGGAGATTTGATAACATTAATTTAAAAAGTTCTGTTTCTATGGAATGTAAGGCCAAATTTGACAGTTCATCGTGCTTCGGAGAGATGTCTTTATACGATTTAGGCAAGAAAAACTTTCAACAGATGCCTTGTTGGAATTGTGGCGATCAGACTAAAAAAGTCTATAAGATTCAGGATACCCATCTTGTGAATCATTCTCTACGATGTTTTTTAAAATAGTTTGAAATGTCCTTGTCCGAAAGAGATACGCATTTGTCTGTCATAAATACTGTTAATAATTTATTACGGTAAAACATGTTTGTCAAAAAGATTCCATATTTAGCCATTAAAGAATCTAGGCTTCTTCAGGAAACTTGTTTTGGAAGTTAGAGAATTTTGGAATTCCCTAACTGTAGTAATTTTAAGGCCGATAAATTTGAGAATCTTGTCCTCATCTGAATGATAATCATTTTTGTTTTTTCTAAGTTTCTTTCATAATGGCTTGACAATACTGATTTCTCTCTCTCTCTCTCTCTCATCTTCTCTCTCCTTCTCTCTCTCTCTCGTATATTATATATATAATATATATAAATATATAATATATATAATATTATATAATATAGTATATATATATATACTATATATAGTATATATATATATATATAATATATATATAATATATATATATTATATATATATTGTATATGATATATATATATATATATATTATCATATATATTTATATATATAGATTATATAATATATATATATATATATTATAATATATATTATAATATATATATTTATATATATATCATTATATTATATATATCTTAATATATATATTCTTTTAGAACGTTTAATAAAATATAATTTTTAAAAAAAAATCTTTATTTGATTTTTTTACTGACTTGTTGCAAACTGCACTCTGATGAGTAGTGTTGCCAAGTTTGGAGGAGTTATTTTTTATGACTGAAAGGAGGCCATTGTGGAAAATCCTCAAACAGACAAAATAAGAATACGTTTCTTTTATTTGCATGACACGGTTTTTGAAAGCATTTTATATTACGCTCCTCTACGGAGCACAAAGCGTGATTCTTCAATCAATTTATCAAAGCAAAAAAATATGGTCGTGAAAATAATATGATTTTAATGCAAAGACTAGCGTTCCTTGCATATAACATTTAACATTATATTTATATAATAAATAGTAATTTGAATTATTTTCTAACACATTAGTTGCTTTATTTGCTTTTATTTTCTTTAGAGGAGGCCCGGCCTCCTGTGCTCCCTGTAAAAACCGGCCTGGAATTATATTATATATAGTATATTATATATAATATTATATTATATATATATATATAGTATATATATATATATATATATATTAGAATATATATATAGATAATAGATATATATATATATTATATATATATATAATATTATATATATTATATAAATATTATATTATATATATATATATATAATATAATATTATATATATTCATATATAGTATTATATATATATATTATATATATTATACTAATATACTAATATATAATATATAATAGCTATATATATATATATAATATACTCTTTATAAAACTATATACTCTATATAATATATATATATAAATATATTATATATTATCATACATTGTATCTCCAGATATTATATTATATATATACTACTATTTAATATATAATATATATATATATTATATAAATATATATATATATATTTATATAACTCATACGTAGCTAGCTACATAGACAATAGAGGCCACTCCTGCTTAAAACAATTAAGTATTTAATTAAATAAATAAAAGTATTTTTAATTTTATTAGTATATATCTTAATACTCTATATATAATAATAATATTGTTATAACTATAATTATATATATATATTATATATTATATATATATAGTATTATATATATATATATATAACTATATATATTATATATATATTATATGTATTATATATATATATATTTAATATATAGTATAGTGTGATATTTGGTTTAAAACTACAACAATCATCGTTATAATACAATATATCTCAAAAACTACAATAGATACAGGAAAAGAATACATTGTAGCTATGACAGACATTATGAGCACGAAAGTGACGCGACCTTTTTGACCTTTTCTGACGCGACCTTTTTTGACTCAAATTTTTTACTGACCTTGACCTTTTTTGCCTTTACCTTTGGCTTACTTTTTGGGACTTTCTTTTTTTTCGACAACCCTTCCGTCTTCCATTGGTTCAATTTGGCCCACGGTAATTTTTCGGCAACCCTAATTTTTTGGCCACCCTAATTTTTTGAGAACCCTAATTTTTTGAGAAACCCTAATTTTTGAGAACCCTAATTTTTAGAACCCTATTTCTTGAAACACCAATGGAAAACTGGGTTCTTTTTTGAGAACCCTGAATTTCAATCTTTTCTGGCAACTTTCACATAAATTTAAATAAATCGGTGCGTCACAACGTTGTACGTATGACCCCTATTACCTGCGCCCCTAATTTATTTCGACCATGGGTCAATTTTCACAGGTAATTCTGATCTTTCCTTTAGGGGCTTAGGGCCCGTTTTAGTGTCTTAACCTTGTTTAGCCATTGATTAATTTCGCCTTGACCTTTGCAGATACCATGGGTCATTTTTGCCCACCGTGGTAATTTTTTGCTACCTATGTCTTCCTGGGTCAATTTGGCCCACGGTAAATTTTTTGGCTTACCTTTTCTTCCATGGTCAATTTTGAGCACCACGTAATTTTTGGGTACCTTGGTTTTTCGTTGGGTCAATTTGGCCACGGTTAATTTGTTGGCTCCCTTGTCTTCATGGTCATTTGCCCCTAATTTTCACCAACCCTTGGTCTTCCATGGTCAATTTTGGCTCAGCCAATTTTTTGGCCACTCGTGTCCCACCCGTAACATATTTCGTTCCTAACTTGAACGCATGTATGGATCTATCCTAACTACACCTACCACACACACACACACTACACACACACACAACACACACACCACACACTTACACTTACACCACACGCACAATTACACTTACACTATACACTCACACCTTCGAAAGCATCAATTTGTTGCGCAGTCTTTGATGGTCATCTTGCATAGCCATCTTGATACCACCTATATTGATGATTCATCGTTGATGCAACTATCTTTTGTTACCTCTAGATCATAGCTGCCCACCAAGGCCGCAGCAAGCCCCCCCGAAAGGATGAGTAGGCCCTCCTGCACCGGCAGGTGCGACCCGCCGCGCGAACGAAAAATATATTACTATAAGTCATCATTTTTATTTACATGCTTAGCATTTTTATTACAAAACATTTGCGCGAACCTAAAACTGTAACTCATTAACTATTATTTAACGATATATATATTAACATTATTTTTACTTTAATACTTTTTATTAATACTTTTTAATTTATAAATTATTTAAAAATTATTGTATGTAAGAAGAAAAAACCAGAGTGAAGGAACATATAAAGATTTTAAATCGGAAAATGTACGAAATTTTATTAAAAAGTAACAAACAAGCTTAAAACATTATATCCAGTAAATCAAAAAGATGACAACTTACACCAAAGAGGATGAGTAGCTTTTGCTTTTACTGCTTTATGCTTTTTTAACTGTGTGTTTACTGCTTTAACTTCAAGTTTTACTGTTTTAATCTTATTGTTTCTACTGCTTTAAATCCCATTTTATATTACATTACAATACCTTATCACTTTTTAACCATCTAAATCATTAGATCTTTTTACTAACACCTAGGGGAATAGTATGCTTTTGTTTTTACTGCTTTACTGCTTAAATCATGCTTTACTACTTTAACTCTGTTTTACTGCTTAAATCATATGTTTTCCTTTAACTCAATTATTCATTAACATTAATTACTAAGCAAGTAAATTCAGTAAAACAATAGAGGTGTGACCTAACCCCAAGGGGGGATTAGTCGATTTGTTTATGCTTACTGCTTTAAACTCATGTTTATGCTTTAACTTTCGCTTTACTGCTTTAACTTTCTGTGCTTTACTCTTTTAACTTTCTGCTTTACTGTTTTAACTTTCTGCTTACTGCTTTAACTCTCATTATTCATACATTATGGTTTTTTTATTTTGTTTAATACTTTTATTTATTTTTATTATATTATATTTTTTTTTATTATATTTTTTATTATTTTTATATTTTATTTTTATTATTCGTTTTATTATTATTATTATTTACCTATTGTTATTAATATTTAGAACACACATACACACACACATGCACACACACACACACAACAACAACATACACTTACAATTATACACACATTCACTATGACATTATACACACATTCACTATGACACTTACATTTACCATAGACACTTTACATTTACATCTTATACACATGCGGTTCACACAACACACAACACTTACACTATACACACATTCACTATGTTACACTTATACAACATTCACTATGACACTTCATTTACCCATAACTTACATTTACAATTACACTCACACACAGGTATTTACTCATCAAACGAAAACGGCTTTACACTCACACAGATTTACACATATACACTCACACACACAGATTTACTTACACACCACTTACGTTTACACTCAGGCACACAGATTTACACCACACAACACACAACACACAGTAAAACAACGCACACTCACTTACACATATAAGTATAATTTATTAAAACATGTTTTCATAACTAATAAAAATTATCTTTCAAATTACTCCTCAAATATAAATAAAATTATTTCAAAAGTTTCTTAAACTTCTATAATTAAATCAATCATTTTCTTTGAACAAAGAATTTATATTAACTGTTAATACTTTGTTTTTAAATTATATAACTATCAAGTTTTAAATAACCTTTTACTAAATTTTATGAAATTTTATAAAAAACATATATTTTACGTACCTTATAAGCAATAAATCAGTAAATCAGTAAGGACAGCCCCTACCACCCCTCTACATCAAGCTATGCCACGTTTTTTCTATTGACCATTATGCGTTACAATCATCTTTTAACCATGTAATAGTATAAAATAACAAAATAAGTTCTTCGTTGCTAGCATAAGATTTTATTAAAAATCATTCTAAGTTTTTATTTCAAAAAAATAACAAAATTTTATCACTCACATTTATATTATTCACTCGTGTTAACTAAAAATATTTCAAAGTTTTTAAATATCGGGTTTTCTTTATTATTATTATTATTATCTATGTACAATGACAATCCATCACGAGAAAACACAACAACCCGCACTCCTTCAGATACGAAACGACCTCTCTCTGTAAAAATGTGTTGACAATAACTTATTTAGTCTAAATTTAGGTAATCCTTATTTGTAAGTGAATAATTGTATCTTTAAATTAAAAGCTTAGAATGATTTTAATTTAATACGTATATGTTAGCAGAGGAAAGAACTTATTTGTTATTTATACTTATTACATGTTAAAATGATGTTAAGCAGTAAGTCAGTAGAACAAAAACGTCGGTATAGCCTATGTAGAGGCCGGTGCTAGGCTGTCTTTACTGATTTATGATTATTGCTAAGGTAGTAAAATATTATGTTTTTAATAAAATTTCATAAAATTTTTAGTAAATGTTATTTTAAAACTTGTTTAGTAAAACTTTTACAAAAATTATTTCAAAGAATATAAAAAAATTTTTGTTTCACAAGTTAATGATGATTTTATTATAGAAGTTTTAAGAACTTAAATAATTTTAGTTAATATTGAAGAGTAAAATAATGTACGTGTTGTAATAAAGCATACAATTTTTAATAAATATACGATTATATGTGTAATGTGATGTGGTGTGTGGTATGTGTGGTGATATTGGTTGTGTGGTGTAGTGTGTTGCTAAATCTGTGTGCAGTTGTAAGTAAATCTGTTGTGTGTAAGTAAAATCTGTGTGTGTGAGTGTAAGTAAATCTGTATGTGAAGATTGTCAAGTAATATCTGTGTCAGGTAAGTAAACCTGTTGTGAGGTAAGTGTAAATTAAGGTATGACAAATGTAAGTTCATAGTTGGAAGTGGTGTATAAGTTATCATAGTGAATTGTTATAAGTGTAAGTGTGTGTGTGTGAGATGTGGACGCATGTGATATAAGTGTAAATGTAGTTGTCTATGGGATAAATTAAGTGTCATTAATGAATGTGATAAGTGTCATAGTGAATGTGCTTATAAGTGTGAGGTATGAAGGGTTGTGTGTGTGTGTGGTGTGTGTTGGCTGTGTGTTGGTTTCTTTAAATAATAACAATAGCAGAATGTAAATAACACTAGATAATAATAAAATAAAAATAAATAATAAAATAAAAAATAATATAAAAATATAAAAATAATAATTAAAAATAATAAAAGTATTAAAACAAATAAAAACATAATGTTAATAATATATGAGTTAAAAGCAGTAAAGCAGAAAGTAAAGCAGAAAGCAGAAAGTTAAAGCAGTAAAGCGAAGTTAAAGCATGTAAAGCAGAAAGTTAAGCATAAAAACTATGAGTATAAAGCAGTTAAAGCAGTAAAAACAAAGCATTTACTTAATCCCCCCTTGGTGTAAGGTCACACCTCTATTGATTTATGATTTCTGCTTTATAGGTATGAATGTTAATGATTGTCGCAAGTTAAGCAGTAAACATATGATTAAGCAGTAAAACATGAGTTAAAGCAGTAAGCATGAGTTAAAGCATAAAGCAGTAAAACAAACAGAATACTACCCCTAGTGTTAGGTAACACATCTATATTTATCTGATTTAACTGCTTTAGTATGTAATGTTAATAAATATGTAGTTAAAGCAGCTAACTTAGTTTAAACAGTTAAAACTTGAGTTAAGGCATGTAAAACACGAAGTTAAAGCAGTAGCATAAACAATAAAAGCATACTAATTCCCTCTTGGTGTTAGGTAACCTCTATTGATTTACTATTTACTGCTTTTAAGGTATGTTAATGTTAATGTTTTTTATTATAATAAATTTCGATACTCAGTTAAGTAAAATCAAAATGCTTATATATAGGCACTCTGGTTATTTCTTTACATACAATTTTTTAAAAATTATAAATTAAAAGTATTAAGTTTTATTAGGAAAGTTTTAGAGTAATGTTGTAAATATATGTGTAAGTGTATAGGTCTGTAATGAGTTACAGTTTTAGGTTCGCGAAAAAGTTTTTAATAAAAAAATGCTTAGCATGAAAAAAAATGAATGACTTGGAATATATTTTCATTCG
>JABUQX010074756.1:17500-27500 GCA_015478945.1 Trachelipus rathkii | reverse complement strand
GAATGTTAGATTCATGTATCGCAATATATAAAAAAACAAAACAAAAAAAAATATCCAAACGAATGAGATCGTAAACAAAACAGGTCTATATATATATATATATATATATATTATATATATATAAATATATAATATATTATATTGGGTGGTATGATATATATATATTTTATTATATATAATATATAAAGTTATTTTCTCAATTACTATCATATCCTAAATAAATATCGTATAAATATTAATTATATATTATCATATATATAAATTATATATATATAGTATAATAATATTATTATATAATATATTACTAATATATATATATATTAATATAATATATATAATCTACAATATTATATTATTTATTTAATATTATACATTTGTAATTTATTTATTGGACAGTGAGCTCCCATGTTTTCGCTTCACGAGCCGCACTATATAAATAATATATATATTATATATATAATATATATATATATTAATTATATAATTATATATATATATATATATATATATATTATAATATACAGTAAAGTAGCTATTGCCCGTTTGACATGATGCACAGTCCTTTTCCGATAGAAGGATAACAACACGGATACAGTCTCGACTGAACATTGAACCAATATTCAACATTAATTGACCAGGTCATTAAAGTCAGATGACCGACGAGTTTTTCACAGTCGCGTAGATGCTATCAAACTTGTAGGCGATTACCTTCCCCAGGAGAGCGAAGGTGAAATATGCGGATTTACGCCCTTTTGGCGTCCATTCCGAGCTTGAGTTAGCCTAACTCGGCGTCCAATTCGAACAGGTGTTTCGAAAGCGCGCGCGCACTTGCACACAACATTATTATTTTATTATTGAATTATTATTATTATTCATTATTATTATGTATATTATTATATATATTATTTTATTTATTATTATTTTTTTTATTATTTTATATATATGTATTATTTATTTTGATTATTATTAATTATAATTATTTTTTTCTTTATTTTACGAAGAATCGATTCCCGAAGGAGAATCGATTTTCTGGGTTCGGAAAACAATTCCTGAAGGAATCGCGTTTTTTACGCACTCGACCTTGCACTTCAGCCCGCGGTTCTTCTTTCGCATCCGTCTCTGACTCCGATTTCGAACGCCAGCCTGCCTCCGACTCCCGAACTTATCGTTTCGTGCTAAAATTTGTGAGCGATCTGGTTAATCAGGATGTGACGTAACTCATCAATAGGACTTTAATGTTACATAATCCCCGTCGCCCCTCATAAGGGGGGCCCACACCCCCTTAAAAATCAGGTGTCTATCCATGGCTGAATTTAATAGAGATTCAGGTTGTTTTCTAAAGACGTTGGTATTGGAATCTGAGGATTTGGCTACGGTCCCCGGTGATTGGAGCCGTCTGCGGTTGCCGATTTAATAAATCACGTCGTATAACACCATGTGGTGTCTTTATATTGTATTTGTCTGCGTACGATTTTCGAACCAATTCATGTTTTCAGAACCATCAAGAAGAAAAAAATAAAAAAATAAAATAAATAAACAATAAAAAATTCTTATTCCTTTTATGTTATAAACTTACAAATTTACGTACTACCTAAAGCAAGTATAATCATGAAATCGAGTAAATCCACAACTCCCTCCTTCACCCTACGTGATCACTGAATCTATTGATCCAGATCTAATTATTTCAATCATTAATTTACTAAATTGTTCAACGTTTTACATAACCCTTAAAAGCAGTGCGTAATCAAACTGCCTCCTCAGCCCTTCATGATCTATGATCTAAATTGATATATGATTCTATTTTGATTATTTGATTCAAATCATTATTTTAATTAATTTCAATGTTTTACATACCCTAAATCAGTAGTAGGTAAATCCAGTAAATCCAAACCACAATCCAAACCCTCCTGTCATCCGCTGATCTATTGATCTAATCTACTTGATCATTGACCTATTGAGTCTATGATCTAATTATCTATTGATCTATTTGATCAATTTATATTTTTAGAAAATTTTTCATGTTTTACCATAGAAAATCAGTAACTCAATAAATCAAACCACCATTCCAAACCTACCCTCCTGGCAATCCTGATCTATCGATCTTATTGATTTTGATCTTTGATCTATTGATTTAATCAAAGTTCAGTATGTTTATAACGTAAAATTTGTAATGTTTTACATACTCTAATATCAGTAAATCAATAAATACAACCATCCACTTTACCCTCCATATCATTACCAACCCTCCCTATAATTCTATCGATCCTATTGAATCTATTGATTCAAGCACCATTCTCGAGTTTCTATTTGGAAGTAAACAAACATAAAAACAAATTTCTTATTTATACACTGATCAACGAAAGTATACGCTAACGTAACAAAGTTTTCACATTAATAACAGGTTTACTTAGATCATCCTGAAACACGATATAATGACAACGACCCAAATCCTGACACAACCTTAAACATTGGAATAAATGTTAACACGGTTAACAAAGTTCCAAACTTAACACAGTAAAGTAGTAACTAACATAGCATACGAATACGTAACCTATTTTCACACCTACTTTGATCAAGCATAATAATCTACATATTATTATGATTATAATTATTCATAGCTAACTCACAAATTAACAAAAAAAAATTGTATTCACAACATTTGGTTAATCTATCGTAGATTGAAAATCCAACGAAATATACTCTAACATAATTAAGTTTCCACATCAATAAGTGATAAAGCTAACATGAACTAAGAAAAATAATGTACAACGACAAACACTACAACATTACACAAAATAAACTGTTCTACACTTACCACAGTAAAGTAACAAACTAACATGCATGCAAAGTAACAACCATTATTCATACTTTTTTCAGATATCTCTAACATATAATTAACGTTAATTCTTACATTGACACAGTTAACAATTTAGCAAAAATGTATTCATAACCCTGTCCCGATTAATTCAAAACAGACCAACGAATATATTTTGCTAACGTAAACAAAAAGTTTTTTACAATTATCATAAGTATATTTGAGAAGATACAAGAGCATTTAACGGACTCCTCACCAAACAAAATTTAAATTTCAAAATACAAATTTTTATCCAAACATAACATAAAAATTTCTGTTGATAAATACATAAGTAAAGATGCTTAATAGGTTTACCGAATTTAATAGCAGTAAACCGTGAGATCTGGTTAAATCAAGACACCCGTAACCCTCATCCGCCTCTCGCTACCCACCCATCCATGACCTTTATTGATCTATTGATTCTAATGATTCAGGTCCCAATACGAGGTTATCATTTACGGATATATAAACATAGTAGCAAAAAAATTAAAGTTCTTTATATATAACCAACGAAATATACATGCACCGTAACTCTGTTATTCACATTAATTAATAAAACTAGACATAAAGCATTATCAGAAACAAGTATAATGATACAAATTGACAAACCCTACACATACAACCTTTTACGACGAGAATAAACTACTAAACATTAACAATAGTCCATACTTAACAAGCAGTTAAAGTACCTAACACACATACATAACGCTAACCTAATTCACACTTTTTCAAGCACTATTCTCTAGCAAACAATGGTAAGCTTTGTTACAATCAACACTATATATTTTACGTCGCCATTTCGAAGTATCATTTCTTCGGAAATAACATAGCACAAATGATTCTTTAATAGTATTTACTAACCAGCAAGAGTGGTAAATAGCAATGTTCACATTAATAAAAGCTAACATATCATATGAACTGAGAAAATAATGTACAACGACAAACCTAAAACAAACTTACACTACGAATAAACTGTATAACATTAAACAAAAGCTCGACCTCTACACACCCAGTAAGTTAACTTAACATTGCCATTACAACAACGCTAATCCTATTCATTCTTTTCCTCTTTTTCCACTTTTTATCTCTAACATAATTTAACATTAATTTTACATTAGTTATAGTAATATTTACAAAAAATTTATCATAACCTTTTCCCAAATAACATTACTAAATTAAATAAACCTGCTAAAAATAACAAATTTCTTATCCAAACATAACATAAAATAAGCTCTTGAATAAAACTATCATAGTAAATAAATAGTTTTACTGATTTAAGCAGTAAATCAATTATTTAAATCAAAGCCATATCAATCGCCTCCCACCCCTCCACCCATGACTTGATCTTTGGACTATATTTGTCATGGTCAATTTTTTTTTTCGATAAAGTCATTTCGGAAAATAAACATAACACAAAAATTTTTAGTTTCTTTTATATTACTTAATCATCGACATATATGGCTACGTAACAACGTTTTACATTTTAATAAGCTAACTAACGTAACCTGAAACATTAAGAATTAAACTGTAAACTGACGAAGAACCCAACAAATTACGCATGAACGAATAAACTTTAACATTACCAAAGTTCCACACTTAACACCAGTTAAGTAACTAACCAACATTGCATACAAAACGTACCTATTCATACTTTTCCCTAAGCATTATCTCTAATATTAACATAATTTACATTGACACATGTAACAATTTAACAAAAAATTTTATTCATAACACTGTTCTAAATAATCAACTATAATAAACCAACGAAAATAACCTGTAAAAAACAAAATTTTATTCAATCCATGATAAAAGTTAACTTATTGATAAAATTATCATTTTTTAGTATAATTGTAATAGCTTTGTGATTCTTAAGCAAGTAAATCAAACCATAACCCTTCCAGACCCCTTCCCCTCCATGACCTTTTGATCTAAGCTGACTTATTGAAGTTCATGTGTACATATCGAGTATATGTTCGGATAAATAGAATCACAAAAAAAATATAAAGCTCCTTTATATATTAATCATCGAATATAATGCTAACGATAACACACGTTTATGCATTAATAAAGCTAACAAACACAAACCCCTGAACTAAGATTACTATTATGTAACATGAAGAGTGGTCCTAACACACCATTACGTTCGAATAAACTATAAATTTTAACAAATTCCGCACTTAACAACACAGAGTAAGAGTAAACTAAAATAGCTTACAAAAACGTAACCTATTCACACTTTATTTCTGAAGCATTATTCTTCTAAACTTATTTAATGTTCAATCTTTTACCATTAACATCGTAAATATTTAACAAAAAAATTTTTTTTAGCAAACCCTGTCTAATCATCATTACCTTGAACAACGAATCTATAATTGCTACGTAATCAAATTTTTTTTCATCAACTTCGTAATCATTTAAACAAAAATTCGATCATTAACCTCGTCAAAATAGCATATGTCTCCAACGAATAGTTGCGAAATAAAAGTTTCTAACCAAAATCATAAACATAAAAATAACAAATTTTATCCTGACCATAACATAAAAAAATAAAGTTCTTTGAATAAAAATATCACAGTAAAGCTAATAGTTTAGTGACACACACAGCAGTAAATCAGTAAATCAGTATAAGCAACCACCAACCCTGCATTCCCCACCCCCCGCCCACCCCACCCATACCCCATAAGCTATCTATTAACAATTGCATTCAGAATATTTCGAGTATCCAATTTGGTAAACATAACATAAAAATAATTGCTTTATATACTGAACCTACGAATATAATGCTTAGCAACAAAGTTTAGCATCGAATAAAGCTAACATATCATAACCTGAACTAAGAAATATAATGTACAACGATAAACTCTGATACCTCAGTCGTATGAAGTATCCGCTAACATCCTGAAATTCCCTTTAACTTATCAAGGGATAACAGTAGCTAACAGCATACGAATACATACCATACAAGGCGGATCGGAGAGTGCCAGTTAAAAATCGAATTCCCTTGCAGGAATCGTTTTCGATTCAGAATCGATTCCCTTCAATCGATTTTCTTCGTCATAAATTAAATAATTAATAATATAATGAATAATAATAATAATAATATAATTAATTAATAATATAATCAATAATCATAATTATAATAATAATTAATTAATACATAAGAATTAATGACTGTGGGTGTTGTGTTTGGCATGCGGCGCCTTTGAACACCCTGTCGATTGCGCCGTTATGCATAACTGCAAAGCTCGAATGGAACGCCAAAGGGCCCGTAAGCGAACATATTTCACCTTTCGCTCTCGGGACGTACCCACCTCAATTACTCCTAGCGACTTGAAAACCTCGATCGGTATTGAGCTTAATACCCAATAGATTATATTTCAAGTTTCAGACCGATACTCCTATCCTTTCCTATCGAAAAAGCCGCGGCGTATCTGTAAACCCGTAGTCAATGGCATACACTATTAGTTATACATATATAATAATATCATATATATATTATATATAAATAATAATAATATAAAAATATATAAAACAATAATATATATATAATTAAATATACCTTATATAATATAATATATATAATATATAATATTAATAAATTATATATATATTATAGTAATAATAATATAAATTTAAAATTAATATATTCTTTCGAAATTATTTCTGTAAATTCAAATAAACACTATTATTCCGTGCCATAAATTTCATACCCCTAAATAAGTTAAAAAGTTTCCTACTCCAAACAGCTGTTAAGATTAAAAGAATAAAGCGAAACTAAATTGAGGAAATAAGAACAATTTTTCAAAAAATGATTGTTTTTGGCTATAATTAGTAATTAGGGGCTACTTAAAGCTTTAAATATAAATATAATTAATTATAAGGAAATAATTAAATTAATCAATGCATTAAGAACTCCACCATAAATGATGTCACAATCAATAAGGTTACAACAAAAAAAATCACGGATCATTATGAAGGTTAATTCTGCCATCCACCTCCAAATACATATCGATTGTATGAATTCACTAAAGTTAAAAAGTTACAATCTAAAATGTTTAAAATCTAAGTTCAATTCAAAAAAAATAGAATAAATAAAAAGAATTCACGCCTTATAAAAATAAAAAATTTTTAAAAAAAACAATACACTACAGAAATACATAATTTCAATTTTGAAAAAAATATACCAAGATAATATTGAAAATAATTATAAAAAAAAAAATTTAAGTTATAAAAAAAATGTAGAAAGAAATTGAATATTTTCCTATTATGGTCACACCTTCTAACAAAAACTATTAAAATAATAGACAAAATTCATTTCAGTGTATATTTAAATAAAAGCTTTATTTACCTCAACCTAAAATAAAAGGCTCTTAGTCTATAAGCCACATAGTAACTGTCCCCAGAATCAACGTTCATGTAGCGCCCGTGTACACTTTTTTTTTTTTTTTAATTACGAATACCATAGGTTGGATTATACCATGATGCTGCGATGCATGGCACTGCACCGCGCCGCTCCCGCAGCACCGGTTATCTAAAATATAATATTAATTTTCTTTTTTCTGTATTATTTTACAAAAAAAAAAGTAAACAAATTAGAAATTTTTCAACTTAATTAGTTCATTTACGTTTAACTTGTTGTGTTGTTACATATTTCTAAACCTTTAAACATTGTATTATATTTAAATTATATTCCACTTTGCATTGTTTTTTTAAATCTTAAATCGTGCATCTCGCAACCAGCGTCGTTGCTTTAGTATTGGAACGACGATATATACACGTTTAAAAAAAAAAAGACTATAGCTTAAACTGGAAGCAGATACCACATGAGCCAAAATCACAATAGCAAAAATGGCGTCGACTGCACTTTAACATACGAAACGCAAAACTAATATTAAAAAGTAAAAGTATTGATAGTGAAGAAAATCTTCTTAATTAGAATTTGTTTGATCAATCAGAATTTACCAGAATTTACTTGCACTTAACCGATCGCTTTTATTTTATGAGTTAACCTTAACCGATCGCTTTTATTGTATGAGTTAACACAATATTTAATAAAATATCTAATTAAAAATATTTTATTATTTCTTTAAAAATAGACATAATTAATAATATATAACATTAATTTAATATTTATATTTACATTTCAAATATACTAACATATATCATCATCATCATCATCGCCCATTCTCTTTCCCCAAGACTGGTGGTAAGGTAACAGAAACAGAAGGTAAGGTAACAGAAACAGAAAAGTAGTAGAAGAATATGAAGCAAGTCGAAAAGAAAGCCCACCTTACCGCCCCCTTTTAATTACCTTTTAAGTGGAAACGCCGTTCAGAATCCATCCCTAGAGCTTCACTGGACCGCGACGGACCCTTCACTTATGACGTCTCGTCAATTAGGCTCAATCCCCTTGGCCCAGTGGCACAACCATACCCCCTCACAAACCCGGCCATTCACTCGTATTATGCAATTTTCTCCCGCCTCTGCCAAACTCAATTTCTCTCTCAGCATTCCTATTGCGATCCTTCAGACATTCCTCTACTAATTCCCAGCACACTCACCATAATACATCCTTTTACCAACCTACTATCATCCATCCTTTCCCACATAGACCAAACCATCTCAACGTACTTTATTATTTCTCTCATTTACCTCTTCTTCACACCCGAAAACTCTTCTAATACTTTCATTCCTCCATTTATCAACTTCTCTAACACCTAGACACCCCTAATTATTGTCCTTCTAAACAAAATTGTACTTTAGATCATACATCTTATGGCCAGACCATAGTCAACTATAACCATTAACACAGTAAAAACATACCCTCAATAAACTGATATATATATATTATATAATATAATATTATATCATATTATATATATATATATATTAATATTTATATAGATACTATATACATATATATATATAATATCATTATATATTATTATTAACCTATATATTAATACTAATATTATTATATATATATGTATATCTATTATAATATATATATTATATAATATATATATAGTATATTATATATTATATATATATATATATATTATATATATATATATTATAATATATAATATATATATATTATAATATTATACTATAATATATTATAATATATAATATATTATATATATATAATATATAATATATAGAGATCGAGTTTTTTTAATCGGTATATAATATATATACATATATATATATATAATATTATATATATATATTTATAATTATATATCATTAATATATATATATTATATAATATAATATATAATATAAATAATATATATATATATATATGCAGTACTGGGATTAACTTGGCAAGAGGTTTGCCCCAGAACGTAAATCATCAACATTGAAATAATATATGTGGCCTTTAAAAAGAAGTTTGACTTTATGGCATCTATTAAGTTCTCATTTACGCTGCAGGTCGCTCATTATTATTCAAATTTTTTTCTTCATGAGACCGATTAATATATCACTTTCCATTCTACAATGAGATAATAGCTTAAAATTCTCATATACAGGGTGTTCTAAAAGTGAAAAAAACGGCTATTTTCAACTAAAGATAGTAATTATTGTGTATGTAAAACATTTTTACAGAATAAAAT
The DNA here is from genome assembly GCA_015478945.1 of Trachelipus rathkii. NCBI lineage: Eukaryota > Metazoa > Arthropoda > Malacostraca > Isopoda > Trachelipodidae > Trachelipus > Trachelipus rathkii. The sequence goes on along the minus strand of JABUQX010074756.1, from coordinate 18,026 downwards.
AGACTACTTAAGCGGATTTTTATTTTTAAATACTTTTCTTGAACATTTAGACAAGCATTTATAATAGATAAGGTAAAATAAGTTAATACTGTAAATATTATTTTATGTATGTGAGGGAAGAACTTTATTTAAAGAAAGTAGTCGAATGAAGGCTACAGCAAACTAAAAAGGTTCTGGAAAAGATTACTGAAGATGACGTGAACAGGAATAATAACAAATGAATTAATTCTCGAAAGAACGAATATTTAAAGGAGAATAATAAAGCTGATAAAAAGAAAAGAAAAAAAAAGTACTGATTTGTGTCATATATTATGAGAGTAATAACTAGAAAGCACATATCTCAATGAAATGAAATTAATTTTACAGATACGATTGAAAACAACAGGATCTAGGATGATATATATATATATATATATATATATATATATATATATTATATTAAAGTATATATACTAATAGTAATATATATATATATATAAATATTATATAGATATATATATATATATATATATATATATATTTATAA
>JABUQX010074756.1:0-12500 GCA_015478945.1 Trachelipus rathkii | reverse complement strand
CTACAATAGCTACAGGGGAAAAGAAATACAATGTTGGAATCCTGGCAAAATTTTATTGCGGAAACTGTAACAAAAAAGAAAAAAAAAAAAAAAAAAAAAAAAAAAAAAAAAAGAAAAAAAAGAATCCTTATTCTGTAAAAAGTACAATAGCTTCTTTGATAAAGGATTTACATTTTTGAATACTTGTAAAATTTTTAGGAAAAGTGCCTAAAAAAAAATAAATAAATAAATAAATAAAATAAATATTTTGGCAATTTTTTTTTTTAGGAGCAGGGGACATCATATATAATATTATATTTGTAAAGTATTACACGGCAATGTAGGGGCTCGAGCCGACGGGGAACACAGCGGGCGGACGTTTTCCATACGCCCGGTAGGGGAGAGGGCGGAGAACCCCCGCGCACCCGAAATACAAAGAGCGCGGCGTGCCCGGAACCCTCCCCGGAGGGGAATTAGTCAACTACCCCGTAGTTCCCCGGAAGGCCGAGAAGGACCCGACTCCTTGCCATCGGTGCGGTATACCCTTTTGGTATTCTTTAGCAAAAAAAAAAAGAAATAATTTGAATAGAAAGTCTATTTATTTTAACGAGTTACCAATAAAAGGTCTCTAAATAGGCCTCTATTATAATTACCTATAAATTATTAACAATATATATTTTTATTTTTTATTTTTTTATACATTTCATTTTCCTAAAATTTTACCAGGATTCCAAAAATGTGTTCCTTTTTACTACTGTCGTTTTGAGAATATTTTTTTCTTTATTTTTTCTTTTTTTTTTTTTGTTACATTTTCCGCCCTAAAAATTGGACCAAGCATTCCAGGCAATGTAATTCCTTTCCGTGTGGCTGTGTAGTTTTGAGATATGGAATTGATGATTAGTGTCGCCCTCTAAACCAATGATCACCTAGTATATATATATTGTATATATAAAGTATTATATATATATATATAATATATAATATATATATATATATATATATATATATATAGTATATATATATAGATATATAATATAATATAGTAATATTATAATAATATAATATATATATATATTATATATATTATTATATATATATAGTACTATATTATATAAAAGATAGTGAATTATTACGTAAAATATTTTTTATGCGTCTGCCAAAATTTGAATATTACATTGTAGCACAAAGTTTAATGTTTGACTCAAGGGGAACCGTTCTACCTTTCAATAATTTTTCCTAAAGTGAAAAGTGATATTTATTGCATTTAGAAAATTATTCATTTGTTTACCTTATTAAATTTGCGATTTGAGAAGAGAGAGATGATGAGAGGACAGAGTGAGAGATGAGGACTGGAGAGAGAGAGAGAGAGAGAGAGAGAGAGAGAGAGAGAGAATGGTCTTCAATTTTTCTCTTCCCGAAAACAAATTTTTTTTTTTTTGAATTTTTTTTTTTGACTGTGAATGAGTCAGAATTTCAAATGTTTTTATTGACGATTTAAATTCTATCTTTGGACGACGAAAATGTCCTGATTAGATCTGACAGAAAACGCTTCTTCTGCTTCTTCCAAAACTCAGAGTGAAGAAGAAATTTCTTCGAGAATAAAATGTCATTTCTTTTAATTTGATTAGTTAGAGCAGACGCTTTGAAATATTATATATATATGATATATAATATATAACTATAATATATATAGTATATATTATCATTATATATATAATATATTATATAATATAATATATATATATTATATACTATATATATATATATATATATTATATTTATATATAGGTATTAATAATATATATAATATATAGTTTTATATATATAATAATAGTATACTATAGTATATATAGTATAATCTAGATATATAATATATATAGTTATATATAAATATATATATATAAGTATATATAATATAATATAATCATATATTATACTATACTATATATAATATATATATATATAGATATATATATATATATATATATATTATATAATATATATATATATATAATGCGAGTAGTAGTAGGAGACTTGAATTGCAATGCCGTTGTCGGGAAGGGTGGAATCGACAGGACCTTTGTGATGGAAGAGAAAAGCAGTGAAATATTGTAGGTTTAGAAATTTGAACAAAATGACTATGACAGAAAAGGAAAGAATTATGAACTGAAAATGTGCAACGGAAAAAACGAAACGTGAATGCAATTCAAAGAAGATCAGGGTCAAGTTATAAAGATTAATTATTAAGTTTCTTTCATAAGACGAAAAATGAAAATATAAAATGTGCGAAATGGAAGTGTTTCAATGAGAATGGACATATATGATTATGAAAACTTTATTCAAATTTTGTTTTTGAAATTATCTCTCAAGAGAAATTAGACAAGATGGAATTGGCACACACAAAATAATATAATAAAGTATTAAAACAAGTACAGGGAGTTAATCCACCCTTGGAGTAAATCACTGATAAAACAAGGAAATAATTATATATATATAGTATATATTATAGTATATATAATATATATATATATAATATAATAATATATAGAATATATATATATACTATATATCATATATATATATATATATATTATATATATATATATCTATATTATATATATATAGACCTTGTATGTTTACGACTCCGTCAGTTTTGATTCTTTTTTTGTTGTTTTGTATATATTCTAGTAGATGATCCTAACAGTTAAATTTAAGGGGTGAAAAACATGATTAAAAAATATATATATAGGACCAGTTACGGTTTACGACTCGTCAGTTTTAATTTTTGTTTTTTTTTTTTTAGATCTAAAGGAATACCCAAGGGCTAAACCGCAACGATTGCAGTTGAGTCGGGGTCTCTCGGGTCCTTCCCGGGGAACGACAGTAGGGACTATTTCCCCCCCTTCCGGGAGGGTTCTCCGGAACCCCCACTCTTGTGATGGTATTTGGGATGTCGCGGGGGATTCCTCTCGCCCCTCCCTGCGGTGTATGGAAAACGTCACCCTCCTCTGTCACCGTCCGGCCTCGAGCCCCTAATTTTTCTTTTTTTTTTTTTTTTATATATTTTCTTTTTACAATTTTTAAATAAGCTTTACACCGCTGATTTCCAATAATATGTAATGGTTTTTCTGCAAGTGTCGTACTTTTCGAGATATTTCATTTATGAAAGAAAACAAATTTTTTTGTTTTTTTGCTTTGTACATTCCGGTAATAAGCTTATACGCTGATTTCAAATGTGTAATTGGTTTTCTTGTAAGATGTCGTAGCTTTGTAATATTTCATTGTTTTAAAAATTTTAAATTGAAATAAATGTGATTTTTAAAATAAATTATTTAAAATATTTCGAAATTTTGAATCATGTCCGTTACCACGGAAATTCATTGTTAGTATCATTTACTAGTAGCAATTGATGTTAAAAAAAAAAAACAAAAAACAAAATCAAAACTGAGCGGAGTTAAAACATAACATGCCTAGGTGTTATTATTTAAAATAAAATAAAATCTTATATAATCATATATAATACTATATATCATACATATATTATATATATTAATATGATTATTATATAGTAGTTATACTGTAAATATACTAATAATATATATATACTAATATATAATACATATATAAATAGTATATATATATAATACGAATAATATATATATATATATATATATATATATAATATACTATATATATAATATTACTATATATATATATATATATATATATATATTATATATATAATATATAGTATATATATATATAATATATATATATATTATATCAATATATATATATATAATATATATCTATATTATAATATATATATATATTATTACTAATATATATATAGATATATATATATTATATATATATATATATATATATATATATATATATATAATACTATATATTTATTTATATATGATATATTTAATATATATTATATATATATATAATATATTATATATATAATTATATATATATAGTTGATAGCCGCTTGTGCTGTGAAAGACGATGTGGATTTTGTTTTTCTTATCCGAAGTTTTTTTTTGGGGATCTTGTAATTATTTTTTTTTTTTTCCAATTTTTTTTTTTTATAACAAAGAGAGGTTTCAATGTTTTTAAGTGATCTCATTCAAGCATTAATTTTAAATATCTTAGGTGCCTATTTTTGGTGTTCTTTGCTTTTATTTTTATTTTTAATTTTTGGCGGGTTTTTTAATGTTTAAATATTCTGGCCAAATGATTGGCATTTCAACGAAACTTTGCGCCCTTCAGGAATTTGAAGCTAAGTTTTAGTTATTTAAGAAAAAAAAAAATGCTTTTATCACCATTTTGAAGTATTAATCATATAGGTTCCTATATTTTGTTTCCTTTTTAGTTAATATTTTATAAAATAGTCATTTGTATGTTTTTAAGTTATGAAACCGCCCCTATGGTGGTTTTGCGTTTAGTTTCATCACTTAGTTAGTTCTAAGTCGTGGAATTTCTCATTGTCAGCTTTTATGTTGTCCGCTTTATTGTATATAGTTATTGTCATTTTATCCAATGAGTTGTCTTGCATATAATTATTTCTTTATTATTACACTATTTAGAAATTTTTGTAACGTGAGCTTGTCTGTTAGTTTTAGTTAGCTTTTTAGTATAGTGATCGCTTGGGTGTGCAATTGTGTTGTGTACGCGCTCGGCGTGCAGTGTTATGTGGATTGAGGTAAACTTGTGATAATTTTAACTATTTAGTACCATTTACTGTGTGTGTGAGTTCGTTGGAGTTTGTCTGTGTTTATGTGTGCTGTTTGTATGACTAAGCCAGAGTAGAATGTGGGTCGGTTGGCGCTAGGCGGGTTTTCATTGACGTAGGCCAACGTGCGTGGCGCCTAGCGTGCCAACCCAGAATCTGTGAATATCACCTTCTCTCAACTCGTCAGTCCTTGACATTTTATTACTGTCAAGAACCTCATGCGCCTGGCCAGGAATTCGTTTTCAAATAAACGTAAGATCTACTAACTATAACTTTTTCTATCAATTTCCACCGAATGGTAGGTAGTCTGTGCCTATTATAAACATAAACACTCCTTGTAGCACGTCTCGAAAATCTGAATCTCTAACTTCGATGTTCTAATGCTTAAAATCTTTTTGCCCTACTACTAACCATTTATCTCTGTGGTTTTTCTTACTGCTCCCCTAATGGAACAGATTTTCACGTTCTTTTTGACTATCTTATACTTCTCATGAGACAGTTACTTCTTCCCATCCAAATCCAGTCCTCTATTTAGGGATGGCTCCTCTCACACTTGATGCGGGTGGGAGAGGCCATAAACATTTCAGTATTTTCAACGCATCTGGAACAGTTAATAAGGAGACCTACACAGTATCCCAGATAGGACCTAACCAATTCTTGAACATGCTCGACTTATTTTACTACTACTCCTTCTCGTTGTAAATACACCATCTTTCCTCCTGTTGGTAACTCTGACCATTATTATGCTTTACTTAATATTTAATACTTTTCTCCCAGCAGGCTCCACATGCCCAAACGTAATTTCTACTCACTTTAAACGGCCTAATTGGGGGGCGTGGGTCGTTGTTCTTGCTAACTACTCTCTGGAATGAATCTTGCCTTGACTCGGGGGAATGCTTTCGGTAACCGCTGAAAAGGTACTGGCCGTAATGCCGATGGGAATGAGCAGGTTCATTCCATCTTCAACTAAATCTTTTTCTCCTCAAAATCCATGGTTCGATGGAGCTTGTTCTCTCGCCATTCAGGAGAGAGACATTGCGTATCGGGCAGGGAAAAACTCTCGTTCTCCTTTCACTCTTACTAATTTTCATTCTGCTCGGAATCGTTGCAGGGTTACTATTCGACAGGCTAAGCGCGCTTTCATTAGAAGAAAGTGCGCCAACCTGCTTGGTTCTCCTACTGATAAAAACTTTTGGCCTCTTGCCAAAAACATTCTCTACCAAACTTTTGTAATCTGCGTTCCTCCCTTATTCGCATCTGACGGTTCTGTAGTTACTCTCCTTCTGAAAAGGCCTCTCTTCGGCCTCCTTTTTTCATCTAATCTACCCTGGACGATTCTGGCACTCCTCCTCCTACTCCTTCTCCTTCTCCTCTCAGGTTCAGGTTTCCCATGTCCTTACTTGTGAGGCTGTGATCACACATGACCATGTGCATGAGATCCTGAGATCTATGAACGTCAGGAAGGCTAGTGGCCGGATGCATTCCTTCCCGTGTTTGAGGGAGTGTGCTTCTGCGCTGGCGCCTGTCTCGTTCAACTCTACTCTCTATGTCTTATTACTAACACTTTCCCCCAGCTGGAAGCACGCTATGTTCAACCGATCCCGAAAAAACGTACCGCTTTGATCCTTCAAACTATCGCCTATTCGTCTGCATTGTATCCTATTAAAGTCTTTGACAACTTTCTTAACTATCATTTCTGGATCAATCTGGAGTCTCAATTCCTTCTTTCAAGATCATCAGTATGAATTTTGACGTCTCGAAGGTCAACTTTGACATACCACAACTTTCCTATCTACTGATTTATGGTCTTCCATTAGAGCTATGGGGAGTCTTGCGTGGTGGCGCTTGACATCTCCAAAGCTTATGACCGGGTATGGCACGCGTCGCTGCTCGCGAATCTCCCTTCCGCTGGGTTTCCCCCTTTCTTTGTTACTCATGTCTATTTTCTCTCGATCGCTCCATTCAGCACTTCGTTTATGGACGCGTCTATTCCTCCTTTCCTGTAAATTAGGGTGTTCCTCAGTTCCGTTTATCTCCAAGCTTCATTCCCTTCTTTCATCAACGATCTTCCTCAGCTGTACTTCTAACTCTGTTCACTCTTATGCCGATGATCAATCCATTCTTCCCACATCATTTCATATGCTACCCTTTTGCATCCTGAGTTGCCTGCTCGTCTTCAGCTTTCCGATTCTATTCTTGCCAATCTGGATGGGATTTCCCGGTGGGGTCACCGCAACCTTGTAAAATTCAACTCTTTAAAAATCAACTTCTTTACATCTCCCTCTCAAAAACACCTCCCAACTTTCCTATTTTCTTCGACAGCTCTAACGTCTCACCTGTGAATACACATAAACATTCCTGGTCTCAACATAAACAACAAATTGTCTTGGAAAACTCATATTACAATGGTTGCTAAGATGGCCTCAAAAAAGCTGGGAGTTCTGTTCAGGTTGCGGGAATTTTTTTCCTCTGAACAGTTACTCCAGTTATATAAGGGCCTTATTCGCCCTTGTATGGAGTACTGTTCTCATATCTGGGGAAGGGGGGGGGGCTCCGGCTCCACCCTTCTATTGGATAGGGTTGAGTCTAAAGCTAAGAAACTAATAAACTGTCCTCTTCTTTCAAACTCCCTTGACCCTCTATCTCTGCGACTTAACGTTGGCGCACTATCTCTTTTCTATAGGTACTACAGCGGCAAATGCTCGGGGGAGTTGACCTCTCGTATTCCACCACCCTTGCGTCACCCTCGTATCACAAGGGGTGCCTTGCTCTCTCATGAATATTGCATGAGCATTGAAAACCCCAGACTTGTTTGCTGTGGTGCCTCTTTCTTTCCAGCTATTTCTGTTCTGTGGAAGTAGTAGGGAGGGGATTCCGCACACCGCTCGCTTTTACCCCACCTGACCTTGATTTGACCTTGACCTTTTTTGACCGCGACCTTTTTTGACCTTGACCTTTTTTGGCCTAGACCTTTTTGGGCCTTGACCTTTTTGGTCAACCCAAATTTTTTGAGAACCCAAATTTTTTGGCAACCCTAATTTTTTGGCAACCCTAATTTTTTGGTAACCCTAATTTTTTGGCAACCCTAATTTTTGGCAACCCCTCGAAGAAGGGTTGCGCCAAACGGTTGCGTCAGCAACCGTTGTACGTACCCCACCCTAACACACATACACACCCTTTGGTCTTCCATGGGTCAATTTTGGCCCACCCTAATGGCCACCCTTTAGGGGCTTAGCCCTTTTTTGATGTCTTTACCTTTTTTTGTCTTGACCTTTTTTCTCCAAGCTTGCCAGATACCATGGTGCATTTTGCCCACGCTATTTTTTTTGGCCATCGTGTCCCCACTGTCAGATATTTCGTTCCCGACTAGCACGAACGTATGTATCTATACCACCTGACACCTACACACCACACACACACACACACACACACAACACACACACACACACACACCACACACACATACACACACACTCACTATACCACTTATACACACATTCACTATGACCTTATACACACATTCACTATGCAACTTACATTTACATAGACACTTACCTTTACACTTATACACACGCGGTCACACACATACACACACACCACACCCACACACAACATCACACACACACACACACACACACACACACTTACACTTACACTTCATACACACATTCACTTGACACTGTATACACACATTCACCTATGACACTTACATTACCAATAGACATTACATTTTATCACTATAATCTCACACACACACACACTCACACACAGATTTACTTACACTCACAGCATAGATTTACTTACAACACCGCAGATTTACCTTACACTCACAACCAGATTTACTTACACTCACACACAGATTTACTTACACTCACCAGATTTATTACACTCACACACAGATTTACTTACACACCAGATTTACTTCACACACAAATTTACTTACACACACACAGAATTTACTTACACTCACACACAGATTTACTTACACCACACCAGAATGTCTTACCTCACACACACACACACACACACCTTATACACACATTCACTACTGACACTTATACACACATTCACTATGACACATTTACACATAGACACACGTACAACCACACTTACCAACCCTTTGGGTCTTCCGTGGGGTCAATTTTGGCCACTAATTTTTTGCCCATCCCTAATTTTTCGGCAGCCCTAATCTTTTCGGACCAACCCTTTGGTCTTTTCATGGGCCAATCGTGAGAAACCAAATTTTTCGGCTCAACCCTTTTGTATTCCAGGGGTCAATTTTTGGCATTGTAACTTTTTTGACCTTGTAGCTTTTTTTGATGGCTTTGATGGTTCCAATACCGTAAGAAGTACTCTAGTGATGTTTATTAGTGTCTAATGATTATTCCTATGAGTTATTAGAATGAGTGCCAGGTGAGTGCCAAAGTGGAGTTGCGCAATGAGCTGCCATATGACGTGCCAACGTGAGTGCAAATTGAGTGGCCAAATGCGAGTTGGCACATAGTGCCAACTGTTGCCTAGTGCAACTGAGTGCACTTTTTTCAAGCCTTTTCTACGCCTCCCTGAGCCTAGAATAGCCCTAATATGGGTTTTACCCCTCGGTTATAAGGTATGAGAATCGATTGTGTAATATTACAAGCTGCTAGAATTGCTTCCTACTTATGATAGTCTTTTTTCTATTCACTTATAGCCTATATATATATATATATATTATATATACTATATATATATATATATATATATACTATAATAATATTCTATATATATATATAATATAATTAATAATTACTTAATTTTGTACTTACCGATTATTATTATTATTTAGAGCACACATTCACTATGACACTTACACACTATGACACTTATAAGCACTTACACTCTCCATAGACACTTACATTAACCATAACACTTATCACTCACACCCACACACAACGATACACTTACACTTACATCACAGACTCGATATTTTGATTGCCTCAACTTTGATGCTCAGCATTAATGCCTCAGCATTGATGCTCCATCATAAATGCCTCAACTTTGAAGGTTCATCTTTGATGACGTCATCTTTGATACCATCTATATTGATGATTCATCTTTGATACATTTTCTAACCTTTTCTAGACTTTTCTATCCCCATCATAGAACAACGCTAATATTGATGTTTTCCCCCTAGTTCATAAGACGCACAGGACGCAGCAAGCCCCCTCCCCGCAAAGGATGGAGGCCCGCACTCGCAGGTGCGTCCCACCGCGTCCACGCCCGCCGCGGGCGCCCGCAAGCGCAATATTTCCGCGTAACCCCGCCCGCGCGTGCGCCCGCAGGCGCATATTTCCGCGTCCCCGCCGCCGCGTGCGCCCGGGCGCAATATTTCGCGCGAATGAAAATTATATATACTATGAGTCATTCATTTTTATTTCATACTTAAACATTTTTATTAAAAAACATTTTCGCGAACCTAAAACTGTAACTCATTACAGACATCTTTTATATTTTACTTAATACTTTTTAATTTATAAATTTTTAAAAATTGTATGTAAGAAGAAAAAACCCACAGAGTGTCTGATATATAAACATTTTATTTTACTACAATTGTACGAACATTTTAATTAAAAACATTAACATTACATACCTTTAAAAAAAAGGCAGTAAATCAGTAACATCAATACGGTGTTTACCTAAACCTACGGGGTTACGTATGCTTTTGTTTTCTGCTTTACTGCTTTAACTCATGTTTTACTCTTTAACTCATATGTTTTACTGCTTTACTCATATATTTATATATTTTACAGACCTTAAAGCAGTAGTTCAGTAAATCAATAGAGGGGTGACCTAGCAACATAGAACAAGGGGATTAGTATGCTTTGTTTTACTGCTTTACTGCTTTAAACTCATGTTTTACTGCTTTTAACTCGATATGTTTTATGCTTTAACTCATCATATTTATTAATCATTTACATACCATTGAAAGCATAGAATCAGTAAATCAATAGAGACTGTTTCATAGCAACAAGGGGATTAGTATGCTTTTTTGTTTTACTGTTTTACTGGCTTTAACTCATGTTTTACTGCTTTAACTCAATATGTTTTACTGTTTAACTCATATATTTTTTTTCATACCTTTAAGCAGTAAATCAGTAAATCAATAGAGGTGTACATAGCAACAAGAGGGATTAGTATGCTTTTGTTTTACTGCTTTACTGCTTGAACTCATGTTTTACTGCTTTAACTCATATGTTTTACTGCTTTAACTCATATTTTATTACCATTTTAACTCATATGTTTTACTGCTTTACTCATATAATTCATTTACATTAAATTTTTATTTCTTTTTAAACCTTTTTTGTATAATAAGATATTCTTATTATTTTTATTATTAATTTTATATTTTTATTCCCATTTTTTATTTTTATTAGTATACTTAGTGTTATTTACTCTCATGCCTATTGTTATTATATAGAACACACACACACACACACTACGCACACACACACACACACACACACACACACACACACACACACACACACACACGCACACTCACTTACACATATAACGGATTTAATTTTAATTAAAACATTTTTATGTTTTAAATTAAACACGTGCATTTATATTACTCATTCAAATATAACTAAAATTATTTAAAGTTTCTTAAACTTAAATGGGTAAATTAATCAAGATTTTTGAAGAAAGAGTAAGAAATAAGTGTTTATACTTTTTTGTTTTAAAATTTAAATAACTATCAAGTTTTTAAATAATTTTTACTAAAATTTATGAAATTTTATTAAAAGCATATATTTTACGTACCTTAAGCAATAACATCAGCTAATCAGTAAGGCAGCCCCTAGCAACCGCTCTACACCCAAAGGCTATGCCACGTTTTGTTTCTATTGACTTACTGCTTTACATCATCTGTTAAGCCATGTAATAAGTATAAAAATAACAAATAAATTCTTCTCTGCTAACATAACACGGTATTTTAATTAAATCATTCTAAGTTTTTATTTAAAAATAACAATTATTCACTTACATTTAATTCTTCGCTCGATGTTAACTAAAAATATTTCAAAGTTTTTTAAATAATTCGGATTTTCTTATTATTATTAATTAATTATATCTATAACTATACTATTCACGAGAAAACCCAACAACCCGCACTCCTTACAGATCACGAAACTGACCTCTCTCTGTAAATGTGTTGAAATAATTACTTTAGACCTAAATTTAGATACAATCCTTTTTTGTATCCCGGGGCGATTTGGGCCTAATTCCAGGTCAAAATATAGTTTCAACTGACCTTTTTCTGTAAAATGTGGTGCAATAACTACGTTAGGCCTAAATTTAGGATAAGCCTTTTTGTATCCAGCTGATTTAAGCCTAATACCAGGTAAAAGGTATTCCAGTATAGACAAGGAATCAATTGTTATTATTATTAATTTTTATAAATATAATTTCAAACTGAAAACTGCTGGATCGGTAAGACATCCTTTAAGCCGGTAAAGGAAGGAATGTTTTCCTTACTTGTGATTGTTCGGAGTAATCCTTATCTCTATATGATGACCTCGTATGTGATTGGTCGAGATTTATTTTATCGTCTTTTGAAAATTTACTTTGTTCTTTAAATGTATTTGAGCAGGTGGGTTTTATTATCTTTTAGACCCAAGCTCATTTTAAAAATCATAGTCAGTTTAGCTGTTAAGCGGTGCAAAAGTTTATCTAATTTGTATTAAAAGTGTTTTATTTTTTACTAAGTGTATATCTATTTATAAATACAATAAAT
>JABUQX010074755.1:30000-33915 GCA_015478945.1 Trachelipus rathkii | reverse complement strand
TCACAAGTATATTTTCCTATTTTCCTCTAACTCAACCTGGACGATTCTGGCATTCCTCCTCCTCTACCTTCTCCTCTCAGGTGCCTATGTCTTGCCTGTGATTACATTGATCGGGCATGGGTCCTGAGATCTATGACGTTAGAAAGGCGGGGGCCCGATGGCATTCCATCCCGAGGAAGTGTGATTTCCATCTTCCCCTTCCCCTCGTATTCAACTATATTCTCTGATGTTTCAATACTAACACTTTCTTTCAGTGTGGAAGCACGCACATGTCCAAACCTATTCGAAAAAAAGAAGCCGCTCTGATCCTTCTAATTATCGCCCTATAGCCTCACCTTATTATATCTAAGATCTTGAAACCCTTCTCAACTCTCTTCTTAGACCATCTGAATCTCATTCTCTTCTTTCAGATCGCCATTACGGCTTTCGCGTTTTTCCCCCGAAAGGGGGGGGGGGGGGGGGTCTACTGGTGATATACTTCCATTTAACGATTTTTAGGTTTTCGCCCTTAGAAAACTATGGGAGACTTGCGGTGTGGCAGCTTGACATATCCAAAGGCATTTGACGGGTATGGCACGCGTCACTGCTTCTCCAAGTTCCCCTCCTTGAGGTTTCCTCCTTCTCTTGTCTACTTATTCGGCTTTCTTTCAAGTCACTAAATATCGGCTGTGGTTGATGGCGATCTTCTTCTTTTTCTGTCAATATTGGTGTTCCTCAGGTTCGGTCTTTATCCCTCTTATTCTTACTTTCATTAATTATCTTCTTCACCGGCAAATTAATCTATCCACTCATATGCGATGACTCGACCCTTCATTTTCAAACTCATTTCAATTCTCTTCCCTCTTTTACTTCTAGAATTGCCTCTCGTCTTGATCTTTCCGATTCTATTCTCGCTGATCTGATAGAATTTCGATTGGGTCGTCTCAACCTTGTGAAATTCATTCTTTAAAAACCCAACTAACTTTCCTATCTCTTCGACGGTTCTCTTGTCTCTCCTGTTGACAATATAAAACATCATTTGCCTTAACATAAACAAAAAAAATGTCTTGGAAAACCCACATCAAACGATTCTAGGCGTCCTCAAGAAACTGAGTTCTGTTAGACTGCGAGCATTATTTTTCCCGCTTCTCGGTTACTCCAGCATATACAAGGGTCTCATCGCCCTTGTATATACTGTTCTCATATCTTGGGGGGGGGCTCTGTTTCACCCGCTTTTGGACAGGGTCGATCAAAAGCCAAAAGGTAAAACTTCTTGTAAATTTCCAGTTCCCACTTGACTCTATCTTTGCGCGCAATGTTGGTACTTATCTCTTTTCTAAGTACCGCCACGGCAGTGTTCGAGGGACTTATCACTCGCGTACACCACCACCTTTGCGACGCCCTCGTAGCTCAAAGGGTGCTGTGTCTGCGCACGAGTTTTGTGTTGATATTGTAACTCCAGGCTAGTTCGCTGCGGTGCTTCCTTCTTCCTGCCACCTCTGTTCTGTGAATTCTCTTCCATCTTCTGTTTCGCTGAATTTTATCTCCTCACTTTAAAGCCTGCGCTGTGCTCATCTGCGTAATTTACGCTAGCGGAGAAAATTTTTGGCGTGCAACACCCCCACCCTGAATAGGCTCTTGCCGTGATGTGATACAACTGAAAAAAGTACGAGCCTAGCAATAATTAAATTGCTAGATTTCGAATTGTGACTCAAATATGTCACTATCCCTGAGACGGCGATTAGTCAACTCATTTCTAATCAATTCTCACAAAGTTGCTAAATTTTCTAACAAGTCACATCAGAAACAATTCACATTAACTTATTCCGAGTGTCGCTTGCGAGCAAAAATAATTTATTTTTAAATATTCTTCAGGTGAGAGTTCGGAAATTTAAAACACCCGAATAAATTAATATTATATATTATATATATATATATATATATATAATATATATATAAGTATATATATATATATATATATATATATATATTATATATATATATCATATATATATTATATATATATATATATATAGTATATATATTATATATATATTAAATATATATATATTATATAAATATATAATATATAAATATAAATATATTAATATATTATATATAATATATATATATATATATATATAATATATATATATATATATATATATAAATATAAAATATATATATATAAAAATAAATATATATTATATATATAATTATATAATTATATAATATATATATATATATATATATATATATATAATATAATATAATATATATAATATATATATATATAAATATTGATTGTTTAACTTTTCTCTTAAAAAAAAAAAAAAAGTCGCTGGAATAATACTGTTACAATAATTTTAACTGAATTCTTGTATTTACAAAATTATTATCGTACAGCACGAAAAAATGTTATAATATTATTGGCAGTATGTTGCAATGTGACTTAAATATGATATTTGTTTTTCCATATATCACACTCTTCAAACAACAGAAATTTATTAACATTATGATAACTGTGGTAAAGAGAACCAAAAGAAAACTGGCCCAGCTCCGAAGCATAACCCTTGAAACAACGAGTTGTATGCCTTCTGAGCAGCATTTTAAAACTCGATTACATAGGCTATAATTAATATCAGGCTATAGAATACTTAGGGTTACATAGGCTATGATATAACAAATTTAACCGAACAATAACTTTAGAGGTGAAAAATTGTGTTTTAAGTGAAAGAGCCATTTCTCATCCCATCTTGACGATATCAGCAACCTTACCTCTTCTTTCGAAGTCACCGTACTAGTCTAAAGTGTTAGAAATTTTAGTTAATTCCCAGGTAAGTTAGCGTGGAACTACTCGATCTTACCATAACAGATAAAAGGCAAAAAGAGCTTTAATAAAGTAATTGAACTACAGTGAATATTAATTGTTAATTTAAAAACTAAATGTAGAATTAGAGCCAGAGTTACTCAGATTTCACTATAGCGTATAAATTGGACATATTTAAAGCAAAACACTAGTGGTGAAGCAAATCACGAGTGTTTAAAAGGTTAGACATATATATATATATATAATTATAATATATATATTAATATATAATGATACATATATTATATATATATATATATAATATATATATATATATATATATATATATTATATATATATATATATATATATATTATATTATATATATAATCCATATAAGGGTGCTTAGACCCCTACTGGGCAAACATGGCATCCCGCTGAGTGCCTTATTTACAGGAGCAACCAACCAAAGTCAAGTAACTCCAACCATGGGCACCACAACAAAGTTGCCGACAAATTATACAATAATAAGACGAAGAAAAAATTTCACTCGTGACAGGACGAACCATCACTCAACAGCGTCACCATTGGACAGTGTACAGATCTCTATCACTAGACCGATCAGCCTCCTCAAAAAAGAGCAGCTCCGAGCAGTTTTCGAGTCTCCTCTTCGATTACACTGCTTTGAAACTCGCGAACTTATTAAAATCGCATAGAAAGGGCTAGAACCTACGGAACCACATGCATCGCTGGTGTTCTCCGGGTTTCATGGAGCAACCAAACCAAAGTCAAGCAACGCCAAATGGGAACAACAACAGTTGCGACAAATTAATCATAATAATAGACGAAGACGATCCTGTCGCGAGTAAAGTTTCTTCGTCTATTATGCATTAATTTGTCAAAACTGTTGTTTTGCCCATGTTGCGTTGCTTGACTTTGGTTGGTTGCTCATGTTAACCCAGGAGCACCCCAGCTGAATGCCATGTGGTCCCAGTAGGGGTTCCAGCACCCTTTCTATGAAATTTAATAAGTTCCAAGTTTCAAAGCAAGTATATCGAAGAGATATTTGAAAACTGGTTCGAGATGCCTTCTTTTCTTGGGGGAGGCTGATGGTCTAGTGTCTGAGC
>JABUQX010074755.1:22500-25000 GCA_015478945.1 Trachelipus rathkii | reverse complement strand
AGTCCAAATGTTATGTATCTATGGGGGTTTTTCCCATCGTAGGTGTTAATTATGTTTTTGTATGTTTAATTTCTTTGTTACGTTTTTGTTAAATATTACTAATGACCATGTAAAAATTAACAATGATTTGATAGAGAAATGATAAGTTTCGTATGATATTACTGTGTTAGCTGTTAATGATATGTTAGAAAGGGGCTTAGTTTAAGTTTTGCTGAATAATGTTAGGTTTGACAGAGATTTTGCTAATGTCTACATTTATTCATAGTTTCAAAATATTATATTTGATATGCGTGATACTGTGGATGAGAGTATTCAATTTATATTCAAGTGCTGGTGTCTTTGATGATCGGACACTTGTAAGGGATCTTGTTCTGTAATACTGCTTTAGCGGCTTGATGATATGTTGGAAAAATAGAGATAGATTTCAGTTTGAGCACTTAGCTACTTTACCTTTATAAGTAGGGGAGCTTTCTGAAGGAGAATTATTCATACTTGTATGTTAGTTTGTCGTTGTACATTATATTCTTAGTTCAGTTTATATTATGTAGTTTTATTGATATGAAAAACTTGTTACCTTAGGATATTATTCGCTATTATATGATAATTAGTAAGGTTAATGATATTTTGTTAAATATACTTTGTTATGAAAAAAATAAACAAATGATATGTTAGAAGCTATTTTTGAAAAGGTGTGAATAGGTTACGTTCTGTATGCTATGTTAGTACTTTACTGTTGTTAAGTATGAACAGTGTAATGTTATCCATATTATTCGCAGTAAGGTTATGTACTGGTTGCCATTGTACATTGCTATTCTTAGTTTCAGGTGTATGTATTTATCTTATATGCGAAAAACGTTGTTACGTTGCATATTATCGTTGTGTATGGAATTAGTTAAGATTATAATAAATTTTGGTTAAATATTAACTATGTTAATGTAAAATTAACTTTATTTTTTAGAGATGTGTTTGAAAAAAAGTTTAATAGTTACTTCTTGTACTGCATATTAATACTTTACTGTTTAAGTATGGAACCTTGTTTAATGTGGAGTTTATTGTACACGTAAGTATGTTAGGTTTTCGGTACATTTATTCTTAGTTCAGTTATGAAATGCTGCTTATTGAGTTGAAAAACTGTACGTAGCAATATTCGTTGGTCGTTAAAAAGAACCTATTTTATTTATGTTTATCCAAAATGATACTCAAAAATATACTTTGAATCAGAGATCATGAGGGTGCGAGGAAGGGTGTGGAGGGCGATGGTTTGGTTACTGATTATTGATTTACTGCTTTTTAAAATCAAGTAAACAATATTTATTGTCGATATTTTATAAAGAATTTTATTTTTATTATGTACTAATTTACTTATTTTTATGTTATGTTGGATAAAACTTCTGTTATGTTTGCAGATTTATTCGCTTGCGGATTAATATAGTTAGGTAAATTATGATGAAAATTGCCATGTTAATGCTAAAAAAACTTTGTTACGTTAGCATATATTCGATTGTCAGTATAATAAATTAGACAGGGTTTATGATAAATTTTTGTTAATATTACCATGTTAATGCAAAATTAATATTTGATATGTTAAGAGATATGCATGAATAGGTTACGTTTGTGATGCTATTGTTTAGTCACTTTACTGTTTTAAGTATGAAACTTGGTTTATGTTAGCTGTTTATTTCCGCGTGTAAGGCTATGTTAAATTTCTTGCTGGCATATATTCTTAGCTTCGTTATAATATTTAGCTTTATGATGCTAAAACTTTTTAAGTAGGCATATATTCGATTGATCAGTGTATAAAAGAAACTTGTTTTTATGTTATGTTTATCCAAAGTGATACTCAAAATGTACCTAATCAATAGATCATAGATTCATGGTAGCTGAGGGTGAGGGGGGTGCTGAGATTGGTGTTTGATTACTATTTACGCTTTAAGAGGGATTGTAAAAAAACACAAGTATTTTAAGTTAATAAACATAAAAGGAATAAAAAATTTTAGTAAAACAAAATGATTTAAACAAAATAAATTAAAAGTTTTGTGTTTTGCTATAAAAAATATGAGATCAATAGATCAAAAATCATGAGGGTAGTCGAAGAGGAAGGTAGATGGTTGGTGTTTGATTTACTGATTTATGCTTTAGGGTATGTAAAAATGAAAAAAATTTAAGTTAAACATGAAAAAGCATAAAAGTTGCGTTATGTGAAAATATGACTTGAACAATAGATCAATAGATCAATATCAATAGATCACGGTGGGGGGAATGTAGAAGGGGTGAATTTAAAGATTTTACTGATTACGTACTTTACTGCTTTAGGTATGTAAAAACGTAAATTTTTTAGTATAAACATGAAAAGAACAAAACTTTGTTATTTATTACAAAATTATGCTGAATCAATAGGACAATAGATCAACTTAGATCACCGGTGGGATGGAGAGGACAGTTTGTGTTTTTAGATTTACGGATTACTGATTACCGCCTCAAGCGGTGGTACAAAATGCAA
>JABUQX010074755.1:0-12500 GCA_015478945.1 Trachelipus rathkii | reverse complement strand
TTTTTAAGGATTCACGAGGGTTAGCTCCTCTTGCTATATCTTGTAGCGTATGCATCCCTGTATGTATAGCTTTTTTTCCTAAATATTCTCCGCTACGTTTAAATAGCGGTATAGCGCTCCGCATTAATTTAGCGAAAAAACCCCCAAGCCCATACCCTCGCTGGATCTTAGACCCTACAAATACCCTATCGCCATACATTTTTTTTTTCGTCTAAGGTTCTTAATCAGTTTATCTTTACTCTCTGTGAACAAAATATAGAATGAGTAAATATAGGTTATTACACTGTTTATATATATTTGTCCGGTTCTTATAACAACATTTACATCATTTGACAATATATAGAATAAGATTCCGAATCGTTTTAAAAAATAGTCTGACATATTTTTCTACATCTTTTTTCTAATATGAACCTTGCACAATAAACTCCCATTTGTGAATGGGTACGGTTTACCTTCGATATCCTTTATATATATCCGTATCGACCCGACGGGTGAACGGGTCAGAGGTAAGTAATGAACGCTAGGAAAAGAAATAAGGCGACAATGGGGGGTGAAATGTACAGTTCTTAATAATTGGGCCATGGTATCTCCTACATGTTGATGTTTAACTATATCGGTGTAAATGTAAGCCATCCCTTGATCTTGTAACATCTCCGAAGGAATACATATATAATTGAGAGATAAGTCTGAGTCGTTAAGACTGTTGTTCAGAGCAAGAGAAGGTTCATTATTTCCATTATATCTATTTAGAACAGTAGAATGTTCTATTACAGCTTCGTGTTCATGTACACATTTCCGAAACCAATCTGAACGTTTAAGGATGAACACTTCAGGGTCTCTCAAATTCATTCCTGTTGTTGATCTTAAAGTGATTAATACTCTTTCTTCCCCTGGATAGTTATTAATAATGTATATTAAATCTTTACATATCTTACTTACAGCAAACTGGGTGTTTAAATAACTATGGATGTCATGGATTGAGCGGTAATATCCCCGTCTTAGAACGAATTTTTCATAGAAATATTCCGAACCTTTAATTGTTGTACGTTTTAAATCGGATGTGTTTTTTATTTTTAATATAGATTTAACATAATTAGCAGATCTATATACCATTAACCAATGACGAGCTTGAGGAACATTCTCTATATTAACATCTAATATCATTTCACATAATCCTATCTCATAAAGATCTCTGTCGAGCTGTAGAGGATTCATTAGCTCTGTAGTGAAATCCGAAACTTTATTATCAGGATGTAAATCCTGCGATGCCGATGAAGGCAATGTTAAATAGAAATGATCCGACTCTGTCATGATTGTAATATCAACTGATTAATGTTTTATAATTTCAGACGCTTTTATATAAGAGTTAAACTTGTCAGGGTAACCTATCCATTTCACCAGATACTGTTTATTTTTACCTTTCCCTTTTGAACCTAATATTTTTTCTATTTTATACAAATTAGTTTCAGGGTTAAACCGTATTTTCTGTATTTCTTGTTTATAAAAACCTCCTTTTACAGGTTCTCCATCTAGGTCTTTAAGATAATATAATTTAAGCTTTTCATCTGGAAAATCACGAATAACACCCACTTAAAAACTTCTCTAGACCAACCCGCTTCATATCCTTTTCTAAACTTGTCGTTCAGATCTAGAAACTCTTACGTAATCATTCACTTTTTCCCTGATTATCTTTAATTATTTTACAAACATTTACGTTTTCAACTCTACACAGTTTTATCCTTTAACATTTCTACTAGGTGTATGTTTTATAGTTTCTAAATGAAAAAGATCTATTGAAGAATAAGCTAAAATGTCTAATATATCAATGATATTTAAAAGTATTCATTTTAGTAAATATCTATGCATTACGTTCTTCTTGATTTGTACGACTTGAAACCCTTTCTACAATAGCAGGCTATTACTTACGAAAATATGTCTAAAAATATGTTATATTGTATTCAGTAATAATTTCCTGAAACTCTCTACCAAAAATTTCGGACCCCTGTCCGTACAAATCAATTTTGGAAATTGTTCATCGTCATTTATAATTTTCTCTACACAAGCTAAGACCACGTAGCGGAACTTTTTTATCTAAATTATAAAGGTATTAACCTAGTATATAGAGTACACATTCAATAGTAAAAAGACCAACTAAGATAATGATAACCATTCATTATAAGAACTGTATTTAATCATTTCCGTTTAAATCTAACATGCCAGACCACTTATCGATCTACATATGAGACACGGTGTGCTAAAACGACCCACGTGAGCGTTATGGTTTTACCGGGTGGGAAAATTTTCGACTGATTAATGGTTCTCATGGTAATTGAAAGTAAAGAGCACAAGCTTTCTTCGATTCTAAATATTTTTATTCGCAAGAGGCTGTTTTTTTCTCTCGGGTGTTTGTGTGGTTCAGTTATGATTGTCCAAACACTGAGCCTGAAACCTCGAAGTAAAACTGATAAATTAGCAGCTCTTTTGATACAAAAAATTCGTATATATAGAGAAAGGCGGACGAAGAAGAGTAACTATTTTGTTTACAACCGTTACCGATTTTATATACGCATCATATTAGCGCACATCTGAATTAAAATACATCGTGTCACATTATAGGCTATCCTATCTAAATATATAATAATATTAACTAACTATATATTATATATACCTCATATTATATAATATATACTTATATTATATCATACCTATATATATATATATATATCTATATATATAGTATGATATAGGCGAAATGAGGGTTATGGAAAAACCAACACTCCTGTATACAAAAATTATTTTTATTTTAACTTACATCACTTTTTTAACACACTCTCACTCTCTCTTCTCATATTACAAAAATTATTTATCACTCTTCCTACTAAAAACATTTTGTTAACAGAGTACTATATACTACGATATATATATATACTATATAATATAATCACTAATATATAATATATATACCTATACTATACCCTATATATATATATATACTACCCTCATATTATATAATATATATATTATCCCTATTATTCTACTATAATATATATATATATATATATATATATATATATATAATAATAATACAGAAAATATACACATAAAAAATTAATTTTAAACGGGAAGATCTTGTTGTAGAATGTTATCTATATACTGTTCTAAGCTTCTTCTTCCTACCGTTGTCATATATGTATAAAGATCTTTAGCTGTAATATGAAGTTCTCGGTTTTTATATTTCTCGGTTTTCATTTCTTCATCATATAAGACTGTGAATTTTTCGATATCTATAATTTCTAACATACACGTAAAACTCTGCGCATTGAACATGTAACTCTCAAAATATACCTCGTACATTAAGCGTTGGGATGTACAGATAAGATCGTCTAAAATGTTAACCAAAATAAGTTTCTTCTCTACTTCGTTACACATGTTAATAAACATACCTATAGCTTCACGGCCTACAACACTAAATCCTGAGGGGGATCTTCTATAGATACCTGTATTGCTTCCTCGCCACCAATTTCTTATTGACACGCTTTCGATATTGTTATGAAGAGCGAAAACTAAAGTAAGACGTTTAGTGTCGTTGTCGGAGCCTCCAGAAACAGTTATTCCCCACTCGTTGATAACTGATGAATTAGTATATCCTTCTTCTTTCCATCTTGATACAGCGTCCTTAATATTTTTAAGATCCTCACATGAAATGAATAAAGGTCTATTTTGAATATTTGAAGGTGTACTACAGGTGATATAACGTTCGGATGATTGTTTCCTACGAAAACACAAGGAAACTGCTCCTTTAGGATGATCGATTCGCCATGTTGTTATATCGTTTAAACGGACAGATTTTAACTGAGAAGCCATTTTAGTAATGTTAAGGCTAGAATGTAACTGAAGAATTGTTCACAGTGTCTTACTTTATATAACATGAAGAAAAATAGGCGGAGTCGAAATGGACCTATCAACGTTCGACACATCGAACTAAACAAATAGGGATAATGTTATCTATATTCGACCCAAATACGTGATATTTCACAGTTTCGAGGTGAAATAAACATTCAGGGTTGTTGTCATCTACATTCGAAGCCAGATACGTGATATATCAGCTTTTTTTCGCAGTTTCGAGGTTGAAGGGTAAGGTTTCGCTATTTTCCGTTTTATTATTCTTTGAGGAGTACCTGATGGTTCTGCCATCCTTACATTAGAGGGGGAAAGGGATGAGGAGGAAGGAATATTATCTAGGTCGTTTAATCTTTGTTTATTTTGAATTAAACTTCTTGGGAAATTCACAGCTTGAAAGTTCATGTCATGATTTGTATCATTCCTGTCATACGGGTTGTTTCTTCCGAATCACGTGAAAATAAATAGATAACTAAATCGTAACAATATTAGATTCCCTCTTACAACTGAAACCGTTTTGTATACGATGACCTAGATTCATCCCATATTAATTGTATTCTTTTAAATATTATATAACTGCATACCATGTTTTTTAATCGAGATAGGCAGGCGACAACCTCATTTACTTGTTTTAAAGTCGTTTCTTTTGCTATTACGTTTCCTCAATTTTTTCATATTAACGATGGTCTTCGTCATTTCTTCTTATGAGAGCCATTCGTTTATTAGAAAAACCCGTTTGTATAATCAGTACTTGGTGTTGTATTTATCCTTTAATCCAAACAAAACACAAACATACATAAATCATCTGATAAAAACAGGCTTTGGTATTTCACTCTCCCTCTTTCATCAACCCTATCGTGAATTTAAAATTACATCTCCTAAATCCTTCTCGATAATACATAATTGTTCTATTCGTGGATCTTGTAAAGTGGTAGGTATAGGCTGAGATGTTATACCCGCTGTTGTTGGTGAGGGTGTTGACTGTAAGGAAATATTCTGAAGCTTTTGATACATCTCGAAAGGAAGAACCACGGCTTTCTTCATATTTTTATCTACACTTCACTCTCCCGTTACTAGTTTAGTTAAGATTGGTGATACGATTGAGAACAACAAAGGTAGGAATACACCTCCACCTTTCTGAAGTAATTTCTTTTTCTTATTGAAATTCTTATTCTTCGTCTTCCTAACGAGTGTACGAACGATGTTGCTGTGTTGACGTAACTTAGCTTTCTGTTTAGATTTTATAGGTAGAATTCTTTTTATAAGATTTAAGCATATCTCGCTTACACACCGGATAAAGCATGTACTTTTAAGATATTTCTTCTTCTCTTTTTCATTTAGTTTGTTATAGTTTTTTATAACATGTAAATATTTTTTCACCAACATTATGAGGGGATGTAAATAGTTTCTATCTCGTGAGGTAAAATGTTAGTTCTCAATAGAATTCTGTATGTGTTTTTAGGATGAAGTTCACACATTAAATAACCATGAGGTTTCGATGTAACTTCTTTATATACCTTTAAAAAGTCTTTACGTTGAGAAGGAAACATCTGACTAGCTAACACATTAATCTGACTTACGTCACGACGTTGAACCGAACAACAACAGATATTGAGTGTTTAAAATACATCTCTCATATATTTATTCTGATGAAAAATGTTCTGTGATAAAAAAACACTGAATATTTAAATAGAATTAAAGCTTGTTTAATAAACGTCTTCAGCCTATTTCTTCATTCACTTATGGCATTAAATCATCCAGTATTAAACAACCCTTTTATGACCTTGTATATTATCCAAGGATTTAACATCGTAAATTCCTTCATGAAACTGAATCAGATCTTTATATGTATTAAATTTTTCCTGATAAACATTGTAACACCATATTATTTTTACTGGTTCCTGTTCGAAAATCTCTATTTCTCTTAGAATATTTAACAACAGGAATGTTTTTCCACAACCCGTAGGGCCTGTAACAAGACATGTGGAAGGACTGCGGAATAAGAATTTACACACATCCATACTCTTTAAACATTAAGATAGAAATGTTTTCATTTTTTAAAAAACATAATTATATAATAAGATACTTACCTGCCCTATATGTTAAATAGAAATCAATCTTTATTGCACCTATATATATACTATATATATATATATATATATATATATATATACTGTATATCCGGATAGCAACAGTAACTGTGCCTGCTAAACTTTTCAAGAAGAGGGCCAAAGTAAAAACAACGAAAAAAAACAATCAGCCGTGTACATACACAATTGGAAAACAAAAAAATATCATCAAATCTTATGTAATGTACAATTAATCTATCAAAAATATCCCTAATAATAATCAATAATAATATCAAAGCCAATAATAATAATCAAGAATAATATCAAAGCCAATAATAATAATCA
This sequence comes from Trachelipus rathkii, assembly GCA_015478945.1. Lineage (NCBI taxonomy): Eukaryota > Metazoa > Arthropoda > Malacostraca > Isopoda > Trachelipodidae > Trachelipus > Trachelipus rathkii. Next base: position 6,186 of record JABUQX010074755.1, on the reverse strand, counting down.
ATAATATCAAGTTATATACATACAATTACTTTCCATCAATATTAATATATACAAAATACTTATCAAATTCTGGGAACAATCTCAGGAGGCAATAATCAATAATATCAAAAGTTATATACAATTACATCAATATATACAATATTTCATTTAAAAATATTTTTAAAAATTATTTTTCAAAATTAATTTTAAAATATTTTAATTTATTCTAATTTTATTTTCACTTTTAAAATAAAATTATTGTTTCTTTTTAAAAATATTTTTCAAAAATAATTTTTTTTTAAAAAAAAAAATATTTTTAAAAATTATTTTTGAAAATTATTTTTGAAAATTTATTTTTTAAAAATTATTTTTATTTACAAGTTCTTAAAACAAATTGTATTACTGTTATTTAAACACTTGTAAAAATATTACAGTTCACTCCATGTTGTCATATGAACGGGGAATCAGGACTTTCAGGAAGAGGTGGAGGTTGTGGTGGTAGTGGAGGTAATGATAACCTGAATAAGCATCCTAGGCTTATATCGAAAGCAGAGAGACGTAGAATACAGGCATGTAGAAGAACTGTACAAAATCAAATCGAAGATGAAAGTAAACACTGTGTTCCTGAAGATACAGTCAATCCCCCTCAACAACAACAGCAAGAACAACAACAACCCTCTGGAGGAACCGTATCTATAGAGGATCCAAATACGATTCGTCCTAAACTTGTTTCTAAAGCAGAGAGACGTAAATTACAAGGCCTTAGAAGAATGACGCAAAATCAGACCGGCGGTGGTATACAGTGTAATAAACCAGAAGATGCTAAGAACTCTATTCAACAACCCTCTGAAGCTTCAACTGAATCAGGATGTAAAGAATCATCGGATGGATCTGTGACCGCATCTGTATCTACACCGCCACAACCTCAACAACGCCGATGGAAACCAATAACATACATATCGAAATCAAAAGGAGGGGTAAGTTTCATTTTACATTTTCATTCCTTCAATAAATTTAATACCTTTAATAAGTACTCACCACACACAACAATATATATCACTGATATACTAATATATATATATATATATATTATATATATATATATATATTATATATATATATATATATATATATATATAATATATATATATATATATATATTATTATTATATATATATATATAATGTACTTTATAATACTATATATATATATAATATTATATATATATATATATATATATATATATATTATATCATACTATATATATATATACTATATATAATATATTTCATAATTGATTATCTTAACAGAGAATCAGGGCTTAAAAGGTCGTGTCGAATATATGAAACAGAAGAGGCTGAGCGTTTAGACAACGTTTCCCTGACAACGCCAATCACCGACAATAGCGAGATTAGGGGGGAGCTGGTCCTTCTAATGATAATATGGATGTTGTATGATTGAGGCATGTTAATCCCCATGACTCTGCAATCATAATACTCATGTTCTACACGGAACATGGATGTCTATGAGGATTACAGATTACTCCTATCACGATCGATCTAACCCCTATACCCGATGTTACAGAGAATTTCGCCCCTTCTATACAGAGGTGTGTGTTGCTGTATCAATTATTTACAACGTTCAGATCGGATTATCTATAATGTATTATATGTATTATATGAACTATATTATATAATAATATATATTTATATATATATTATACTATATATATATATATATTAATATATATATACTATATATAGTTATCTATTATATATATAATATTATATATATTTTTTCTCTTTTTCACAGAGAGGAAATAAACGAAAACTGGCTGATGTCGTGGCCGATGCCGAAGATGATAACGAAAAGGGTTTAACTGATTGTAATGGGGGTGGTAATAGGGAGGGTTCTGAATTCACAGCAGAGTTAATAGATGTAACGAGAGCTGCATATACGAAGAATTCTGAGGTTATCGATACACACAAATATAGGGTCAGGGTTGATGAAGCTAGGGTTTTCAAGCAAGGTACGGATATAGGGGATTCTTTCATGAGAGTCATCAATGATATTATATTACATTTAAGAAATGATGTGTTACATAGAGAAGCTAGAATCCGTGTATGGTTTACATTCAATGACGGGGGTAGGAATGAGTATCATGTAAATATCCCTTACGCTGAAATGGATAGAGAGGATTTGGTTTCTTACTTAACAGGTCGTTTAATAACAGCTTTTCAGTCGGCGGGTGATAAAGCTACATTCACCAATTTCATTGTTGAAGTACAGGTAGCGCATGATGTTGAAGGTAATGGACCTATTATACCCTTCAAAGTTAATTTCCCGAAAGAAAATTTGAATACTGTACAGTTAAGAATAAGTAATTATGACGGTATCGAGTACAGGGGAGGTTGTGGATTTAGAGCTATAGCTTGTTGTTATAAATTATTTCAGGAAGAACAAAGAAACCCTAACCCGTGAGGAAACATAAGATAAGTAAGTATTTACAACTAAACATATACATAGAGTTAGGTATTATACAAACATAGCCTACCCGCTTAGCCGGCATTCGCGATCATCAATGAACCTATTCAGAAGCGCTGTTTAAGTTTCCGTCAGTAATTGACATCCGAAACCACACAACAAAATGTAATTAAAACTTGCTAGAAAAATTCTATGATAATCAACGAAACACGATGCAGAGATGAACCGAAAAAATTCAGTAGAAATATACTATATACCTCGCGACACCAGGACCCGTCAAAAACATCCTCATATGTAATAGTTTTTAAGAATATATTAAAAAATCTTACCAAATACTAACTTACACACTACTCAAACACCTCAAACACAAACAAATTAAAGTTCTACGACAAAAGGCAAGTTATAGAAGCGCCGTAAATAATCACCACCTATATTCTGATCAAGAACAAACATACATGTTACATTATCATAATATCGATGATTAATCAAAACAATAATATATCAGAAGACAGAATATGCACGAAATAAATCAGATATAACTTCACATCAAATGTCATACCCAAAACAACCATTATATGTAAGGAAACGATAGACGAAAAAACTGAATAAGCCACACTAAGACAGATATTGCCAAGGAAGAATAGATAATCAGAGATTTCTCATAATGAAGAATGTACAACAATAATCATAAGGGCGAAATTAGACCCAAAGGAAGTCAAGATCTGATGACAATAACATAGGTAGCAGAAAGAATAAATAGCTGATAAAAATCATGGATCATCCGTCATGTATATAAGTGACCATATAAGATGATAATGACTGTTATGAAACGCTCATAATCCTAGACCTAAACTCGAGTCTTCATTAATTCTGGTGTGAAAAAAATAAAAGAGAAACCCACAAACAGAGAGAGTAAAAACAAACATTAGGTTATTCATACATAACGATTCTAGAAACATCTATCAATATTAAGCCAGAGCGCCTAAGATAGCAATGCACCGAGAAAAGATCAAACCAGCTGAAGATATGGTTCCTTACCTAGCCATGATACCATGTTAAGTATAGTACAAAATGACAGATAGAAAAAAGAAACAGAAACAAAGTCAGTAGAGACAAACTGTAAGCGACACAAAAAGAAAACTAAAAAGAATATATTACATAATAGATGATAGCTAATAGCAGAAACATATGAAATAAATGTCCAACGATTCGGACTAAATGAATATATACCTTCATCATACCAATTATACTATGAAACCTCATAAAGAAATGAACAAACACAAAAAACATAATAGATAGCTGCACCTAATAGGGCAAAATTAATCAAATCATCTCATCACAGAATATGTGCTATATGCGAAACATGATTAGTTAAGAACACGACAACAATGACGGCATTCTATTCTACTAAAAACCCAGAATCTCAAAAAAGGATAATAAATATCAACCATGTCATCTAACAACAAACGATTTCCTTTAAGAGATACATTGTCATGATAATGCCCTTGACTATTGAAAAGATATACTCAATGCCAACCCATGCGAAAATATAAGAGAGAAGAAAACGAGACAACTATAGCAAAAGGTTTCTAATCACTACAGAGAATAATATATATAATAAGCGAATCATAACTATACAAAGAGAAAGATAATTTAACTGAGATGATGGATGTAATGTCTCTAAAAAAGTGTAGAGAGCTTAGAAGATGAAAATAAGACAATACGTCAGCTAGCACCCATTGGTGAAGAAGATGGTATAAAATTTTGAGAATCGTGGACTATGATATAAAGCCGAATGTTGTGAAATTACTGATATAAAGATGTAAAGATTTTAAGACAGAGTTTTGAAAAGTTCAGGAATATGTTCAGGACACATTTTAAAATAGATTGTTTGAATGAATGTAGCACATCGCCGCTTTATGTTTCAAAGTGTTTAAAATGCATTATATGAAACCTAAGTCTATCGCTCACATCAGTAGAGAAGACGATGGTCACTATTCGTTTGCAGGGATTAAATGGTTAACTTTCATGGAATTTTATATGGGTCATTATATAGAACATGCAAGGAATGGGGGCGAGCGTAAGTTTAAGATTCGAAATAAATATTTACAACCTGACGGCTATACTGAAGTACCTTGTAACGATTATAACGCAATTAACGGGGATGCGTTTGTAAGGCTTAGACAGATCCATGTAGATGTACAGTTGAGAGATTTGAATGCATTGAATTGGCTTACTATGGATAAGGTTAACATGAAGAAGGTGGTATATTTGTATCATGGATGTATATGGCATGGGCATCAGAGCTGTGAGAAAGGAAAAAAAAAGATCCATAAGGGGATATCTAGTCTTGATCGATACAGGATAACTATGTTACAGGAAACATCATATAAGAATGCAGGATATGAAGTTATACGTGTATGGGAATGTGAATGGGAAAAAATGATGGCTGAATGTGATGTAACTGTTGTGAATGGTGATGAAGAACGGACCTTGAAATTAGGGAAATATGTGAATGAAATAGGTCAGGAACCTGCAAATAAAGTATTGCGTATCGGGGAGGCGTTGTATGGAGGCCGTACTGAACCATTCGTATATTATTACCCCCCTACTAAAGGTAAAAAAATATATTATCTCGATTTTACATCTTTATATCCTTTTGTACAGAAAACCAAACAGTTTCCTTCCGGTATTCCTAAGAAACGTATAGGTAGAGACATTCCTAGCATCCCTGATTATATATCCAAGATGGAAACAGATTATTTCGGTGTGGCTTATGTATGTATACTCCCTCCACAGGAATTATACATCCCTGTTCTCCCTGGGAGGTATGAGGGGAGGTTAATTTTCACGTTGTGTCGTACATGTACGGAGACAGGGTATGAGGGGATATGTAATCATACAGAGCTTCAGAGAGAACTTAGAGGTGTATATACAACTCCTGAACTGAAATTAGCTGTTAAAAAAGGGTATAAAATCACTAAAATTTTCGAGATTTGGACTTTTACACCTATGTCTGATATGTTTACAGAATATGTAATAAAGTTTCTACAATGGAAAACAGAAGCTTCAGGATATCCAAAAGGCGATGACGGTCAACCTTTAACTGATGAAGAAAAAGATTTCTTCATCGCAGAATTCGAACGAGTCGAAGGGGTGAAATTAACTAAGGAAATGATAGATAGCAACCCATGTTTACGTTTCATTGCAAAGCTGTGTTTAAATAGTTTGTGGGGAAAATTAGCGGAGAGACCTGTACGCACTGAAGACATTGTATGTCACAGTGACGCTGACGTATGGGATCTGGCTAGGCGCACTGATCTGGAACTTTTAAATGTTATGGTGGTTGGTCCAAAACACATAGCATCTGTTCGTTATACGTCTCTTGCTAGTCAAGGTACTCAATCTACAAATATAGCTGTAGCCGCTTTTGTAACCGGTTATGGTAGAATAGAACTTTATGACTTAATGGATTCTCTGGGTCAACGTGTCTTGTATTGTGACACGGACAGTTGTATTTTCGTAGCTGAAGAGGGCGAATATATACCTGAAACAGGACGTTTTCTGGGGGAATTAACAGATGAAATTGAAGGGGGGATGGTAGCCGATAGCTTCATCTGTACGGGTCCTAAATCATATGCTCTACGTCTTAAAAAAAGTAATGGGGAATATGAGTATATGTTGAAATCTAAGGGGTTAACGTTAAGTAAAAACACTAATGAC
>JABUQX010074754.1:0-40000 GCA_015478945.1 Trachelipus rathkii | reverse complement strand
TGGATTCATTTTAAAAACATACAATTTAAGGATTTTAATAACTGTAGTTAGCTATCGAGAATGTAATATTGGACCTGGCATTCTTTGAGATAGATTATTATATATTATACCAGATCAAATCCTTGGCAATAAAGTAACAGTAATTTTTGATCAGTACTCAAATCGATATCTTCCTGCTGAGGCAATTTCTGCATTTTTATAGGCTTAAATTTAATGACTGGAAAATTTTCAAACTTCTTTAATTCAATACTGATTTTCCCTGAATAGCTGTGTGGCTCTTTGTTGGTCCATCGATATGTGTGAATAAATGCCTCAGTAGTAATTCATTTGTAAGAAGAAGGCAAATAAACTTCTGAAGTGGATGTTATAAAAATTCTTCTAAAAACCTAATAATACCTTAATGCACTCCAACGTTTACATTTGTGCTGTCACAACCAAAAACAGCTAAATCATCGAGACTGATAATATATTTCTTGAAGTGTGATAAAATACCAGAAGAAATATCTGCTGATTGGCCAAATTTTGGTACAATATGGTCTATATATAATGAGCCCGGTTCCAAAATTAGTACTATATGTTCTCCTAACACAGTTCTAGGATAGTATATGCTTCCTATTTTTATTTGAAGTTTTGTTAAATCTTTTCGTCCATTCAAAGTAACACTTCACTGACCTGTACTTAAATGCTTAACACACGCACACAACCTATATATATATATTATATATATTATATATATTATAATATATATATATATTATTATATATATATATAATTATATATAATATATATATAATACTATATATATTATATATATATTATATATATATAGAGAGAGAGAGAGAGGAGAGAGATGGAGAGAGAGAGAGAAAGGAAATTTTAATATTCAAAAGGAGCCTAAGATGTTCTTGAACAGCATATTTCCTTTTTTTTAAACTACGCGAATACTTTGGTTCCAAACGAACAATCCGATATGGCTTGGTTTTGGTATCATTCTTTTTCTCTTGAAGTGAGCTATAAAAGTTATTTAACATAAAATTTCGACAAATAAATACTTTAAGAGAAAATTGAAGAAATGAGCAAAATTACCCCATTTTCAAAATTTGGGGGCGATGAGGGAGTAAATCCCCTCATCCAAAATTGCTCCAAATTTTGACAGATTTCTTAATAGACCTAGCGAACTTTTTGCACCCTCAGGCGATTTCGATTTTCCAAAAATTTGATTTTTCACTCCATCCATAATATATATATATATATAAATATATATATATAATTATTATATATATATATATATATATTATATATATATATATTATATATATTATATATATATTTATATATATATATATTATTACTTAATAATATATATATATTTATATATATATATATAAAGTATATAATAATATATATATATCACTATATATAATATATAATATATATATATATATATATTATATATAATATATATATATATATATATGATAGGTGAAATTTTTCTAATATATATAATATATAATTTCATTCTCACCACATAACCTCAATTCCGAGATTGGGAATTAGTCAGGGAAAGTATGTATGCTTTTTGAGCAGTATTATATAAATATATAATATATTACTATATTATATATTATAATATATATATATATATTATATATATATATATATTATATATATATATATATATATATATATATATTATTTATATATATTATTATATATAATATATATATATATATAATATATATATATATAGTAATATATATAATATATATAATATATATATATATTTATATATATATAGTATATATTATATATATATATATATATTATATATATATATATATATATATATATTATATATATGGGGTACAAAGCCCAACTCCACGTCCTCGTCGTGTACCCTGGACTCGACTAACGGAGCTCTGGCTAGGGTAGGACAGGCCCAGCAAGCCGCTACCCGAAATCCCACTTGCTCAAGAACCCAATGTGATGCCTCGGAACAGGACTGATCCAAGGTTGATGAACCGGCGAGAAATTGGACTAAGAAATAAGGATTTGTACTATAGGATTTGCACAATTAACGTGAGTACGTTGAGAGGTAAGGAGGAGGAGATTGTAGACTTAATGAAGGAGAGAAGATTGGACGTGATGGGAATGTGTGAAACGAGATACGAGGGAGAGGGTACTAGGAGAATACATGAAGACTATGTACTGATATATAAGGGATTGCAAGAAGAAAAAAGACACGGTGTGGCGATCTTAGTGAAACCGGATATCTACAAGAATATAACAGAAACGATATTGATAAATGAAAGATTGATGGCTATTACGATGAAGGTCAGAGGAGAGAGATTAAGTATAATTCAAACATACGCCCCACATAGGGGAAGACCAAGGGAGGAAAAGGAGAGATTTAGAGAAGAACTTCAACTGCTGTACGATAGGATTGGAGGAGAGACAAAGATCATAATTGGAGACCTGAATGCACATATTGGAACTAGAAGAGAAGGAGAAGAGAGAGTCATGGGGGCTTTCGGAGTGGGAGACAGGAACGAAGAGGGGGAACTGATGATAGATTTTGCAGTGAGAAACGGATTAACTTTCATGAACACATGCTTCCAACATGAAGAAAGTAAAAAGTGGACCTGGTACAGATGGAGTGTGGATTTAGAAAGATACGTAGAAAAATCAATGATAGATTTAGTTTTGACCAATAAAAAGAATATATTTATGGACGTGAAGAGCCTACCGAACGTATCCTTGGATTCGGACCACAGGATGGTAATTGGGATACTGAGATGGAGAGAGAGAGAGATAAGCCGAGGAAATTGGTTAAAAAGAGATATCTGCTAGAAGAACTAAAGGACCAGGCAACGAAGGAGAAATTTGATGAGACCTTAAAAAGAAGAAAGATGCAAGTAGGAAATATGAGAGAAACAATAGATGAAAAATGGAATAAATTTAAGGAAAATATGATGGGAACAGCAAAAGAGGTCCTGGGAGAAAAGAGAATAAGTAGAGGGAGGAGGAAAAAGACAGCATGGTGGAACGATGAAGTGAAGGCTGCCATAACTGATAAGAATAGGGCATACAGGAAATGGATGAAAGTAAAAACTGAAGAAAATAGATTGGATTATGTTGAAGCCAGAAACATTGCAGAAAGGATAAAAAGAAGGAGTATGAAGCAATCATGGGTAAAAATAGGGTCAGAACTGAAGGAGAACATGATGGGAACAAAAAAATTAATCTATGGATTGGCTAAAAGTATGAGAACCTCGAAAGAACCAGAAACGCACGTCATAATGAATAAGGAGGGAGAAACGCTGGTAGAGGAGGAGGAGGTGCTGGAAAGATGGAGAGAATACTTTGAGGAATTGTTGAGATTTGATGTTGAGGAGGTGCAGATGGAGAGGGAACGAGAGGTGGTGGAGGAAGGAGAAAGGACAGAGGGGATATTGCTGGAGGAAATAAGAGAGGCAATTAAAACGCTAAGAAATGGAAAAAGCCCAGGAACCGATGGACTGAATGCTTAATTATACAAGACTGGAGAAGGAGTGGAAGTATGGCTATATATATAAGAAAGGAGATAAAAGAATTTGTAACAACTACAGAGGGATAGCTTTACTGAATGTTGCTAGCAAAATATACGAGAGAATATTGGAAAGGAGACTGAGAATCAAAGTTGAAGATAAACTAGGAAGTTGGCAGTATGGCTTCAGAGCGGGAAAAAGTACAATGGATCCAATCTTCTACATGAAAATGATGATAGAAAAAACAATAGAATGGAATAAAGGAGCAGATGTGGCGTTTGTAGACTTTGAGAAGGCCTTTGATAGGATTGATAGAGAAAAAAGCTATGGCGAGCACTGGACGAACAAGAGTATGAAATACCACAAAAATTAAAAAGAGCAATAAAAAGTACGTACTGCAGTACAAGAAATAAGATAAGGGGAGAAGTAAGAGAGGAAGGATGGTTTGAGGTGAGTTCGGGAGTGAGACAGGGCAGTGTGCTCTCGCCCCTGCTATTCATAATATACATGGATTACGGACTGAAGAGAATATGTAGACAGGTAGACAATGAACACACACTGCTATACGCAGATGATGCAGCATTGATAGCAGGCGAGGGAGCGGACCTGCAGGAAATGTTGAACAGATGGGATGCCCAAATGGGAGAAATCGGTATGAAGATGAACACGGAGAAGACGGAGGTAATGAGAATAGCTAGAGAAAGAACAGAACTGAACATCAATATAGAAGGAAGAGGACTACAGCAGGTGGATAAATTCAAATACTTGGGAGTGATGATGGAAGGGAAAGGAGGTCAGGGAGGAGAGATAGGCGAGAGGATAAAGAAGTTCTCTCAGAACGTAGGAGCATTATACCCAGTACTGAAAGAAACAGCTATACCAAAAGAAGTGAAAATGGTGATATATAAAACAATACTGAGACCATTACTAGTGTACGGATCGGAATGCTGGGCACTGAACACAACACAAATGAGAAGAGTGGAGGTGGCGGAGATGAGGGTGCTGAGATTGATTGAAGGAGTTACCCTGAGAGATAGGCGGAGAAGTGAGGAAATACGGAGAGAGCTGAGAATTGGATCAATAACTGAACATATACAACAGAATCAACTGAGATGGTATGGACACCTCAAGAGAATGGAAGAGGGAACTGGACCAAGAAAGATGCTGGAATGGACGCCAGTGGGCCGTAGACCTGCGGGCAGACCGAAGAAAAGATGGAAGGATGCGGTGGAAGATGCGATGAACGTCAGAGGAGTGTCTATGGTGGATGTGGAAGAGAGAAGAATGTACGAAGATAGAAACCACTGGAGGAGGTTCTGCAGAGGCGACACCTGACAGGTCAATACAGATCTACCAGAGGGGATGGTGAATAAGGGTGAATAAATAAAAAAAATAAAAAAATAACGCTTTTTAAATTTAAAATTCGATATGTGTTTATATATATATATATATATAATATATTATATATATATATTATATATATATATTATATATATATATATATATATATATATATATATATATATATATATATATATTTAAGTACAAAGATATTTGATTCCTGATAGAAAGTTTTTTAGTTTGCTTTCCACATTTATATTCCTTATGTATCTTTGAAACCAAAAGAATTTAAAAGTTTTTGCTAAATATTTCCGCTTGTGTTTTATGTGATTTTTATTATTATTAAAATATCTTTTTCAGGAACTCTAGTCACACATGCAAAATATATATGTTGTCAGTCGACAAGCAAATCCAGATTGAGATTATTGGAGATATCTGGTCTGCTTTTGCAATTTTTTTGGTCTTTTTTATGTCTTTAATATCAAATATTCAGAATGAGCTAAATCAGTTTTTGAATTTATGCAAAAGTAATTTAGGAATGTGTCTTTGTCAAATCATATTTCTTATCTTTGAATGGTGTAATAATTATCTAGTTTTAAATCTTTTTCTCTGGCCTTAAATTAAATATTTTACTGTTAACCAAGATTCCTATATTACTTGAGTATTTTTGTAATTGAAACTTTGTATTGAAAAGTAACGATTTTTAGGCTTTTGGAACTATTTTATATGTGTAAAAGTTTAGCTAATGGTGTGTTCCCTAGGTATTTGAGATGTTGTCCAGGCCTGTTGCTGTTGATTTTTTAAGGAAATTATAGTGTTTTCTAAATAAATTGTGTTTATTTCTATTGGGTCGTGGTTTCATTTTTTTTCCCGATGGCTTTGATATTTTTTTCTTTTTTGTGGTTTTTGGGTTATGGGTTTGATTTTCATGTTGTTTAGTGGATTGATGGTTTTGAGTGTTAATGTTTTTAATAGATTCATGAGTATCTGTTTGAATGTGATTTGTATTTTTCAATCTTTTTATTGTTTTCCACATTCTGGTGGTAATTTTGTGTTGAATGCCTTTTGTGAGGAAGGCTTGAAAGTTATTTGAAGTGTGTGCTTTCGTTAGGTTAGTGATTTGAGTGATAGGGGTTTGATCTGTGTTTGAGTTTGTAGTGATATTTTTACTGTTTTTCTGATTGTATTGTGTTGTTTGACTAATTTTTTGATTTTCGTTGTTAGGGTTGGGTTATATTTTTTTATGTATCCCTTGGATTGTTTTGGACTGCTGCTTTTTGGTATAGCGATGTGATGTTTTATATTGCTTTGTCAAGTGTTGAGGCGTTTGTGATATTTTGATGGTATGTGTTATTTGGGGACTCAATGCCAGGTTGAAACTGAGAACTCAATGTCGGGACCGAACCAGGAATTAAATACTTGAACTACAGCTTGTGTAATTGAGTACTGGGGACCATTCTGGCCTTTGGATTACCTGAAAACCTGGCCAACGCGCTGACGGATTTAATATTGGGTTTACTGAAACTTGGGGGGGGGGGGCCCCCCCCCCCCAACCCCCGGGGCGAAAAGGGGGGACATTTAATATCGGTTCTACCCTGAAAGCCTGGCCCCACCTGAACGATTTATAATCGGGTTTTTACCTGAACCTGGCCCCAACCCGGATAGGATTTATATCGGGTTTTTACTGAAACCTGGCCCCAACCCAAACCCATTGGATTGGGTTTTTACTGAAAACCTGGCAACTAGACCCGGAAGGATTATATTGGGTTTCAACGTGAACTTGACCCCAACCCGGAAGGATTTATATTGGGTTTTCCCTGGAACCTGACCACAACCCGGAAGGATTTCATGGGTTTTTACTGGAAACCTGACTCCAACCCGGAAGATTTATATTGGCTTTCATCTGGTTAGGATTCTAACTCAAACTATTTTGGGATCGCTTTCCCTTGGATCGGGAGGGTACCTGAGTGTACTCCCCAACCTTCACCTGGATTGGGAGGGTACCTGAGTGTACTCCCCAACCCTCACCTGGATTAGGAAGGTACCTGTGAGTGTACCCCCCACCCTTCACTGGAATTGGGAGGTTCGTACCTGAATGTACTCCCCACCTTCACACCTGTATTGGGAGGGTACCTGAAGTGTAACTCCCCACCTTCACTCTGGATTGGGAGGGAATTGAGTGTACTCCCACTTTACTGGTATTGGGAGGTTACTTAATGTGCTCCCCACTTCACGGGATCTAAAGGAATCTATTACTGTTTTGTTTTTCCCTAAGACATCTAAAGTTCCCTTAACATTGTTAACTGTAATCAAGTGACCCAGTTGAGAAGGTGTAGTGACTCAGTGACCTTTTTAATTATAATAAACTCACTGTGTTGTTAATATTTAAATACTGAGTTCTGGTTATACTGGTCAGACAGTTTCTGGTTATTTAGTGACCATACTGATCGTCACAGATATTATTATTCTAATTTTTCTTAATTTATTTATGCTTTGAAGATCCGTGATATTTACTGATATATGTACTGGAATTAAATTTTTAGTTATTGATATTTTAGGGATTTATAAAATACTATTTAATTTACTTAGCTTAGTGATTTCTAGTGGGAGTTAGTGGCTAGCCTGGTAGGATCTTATTTTGTGGGATACTGATCGATTTATATTACTATTATCTTGTTTATGCACTGTAAATATATGATAAAAAAACCCGTTTGTCTTATTCCTGGACCCTAGTTGGAGACTGTAAAACCTTGCAGACCTCCCGCTTGTATGGTGGCTCAGACTGATTAGTGTGTCCGGCAACATATTATAAATTATATATTATAATATATATATTATTTATATATAAATAATATATATATATATATATATTATATATATATATATATATTTATAATATTATATATATATATATATAGTATTTTATATATATATATATATATTATATATATTATATATGATATATTTATAATATATAATATATATATATTTATATATATATAATATAATCATAATATATTATATATATATATAGTATATATAATAATAAGTATAATATAATATATATAATATTATTGATATATATCATATAGAAGGTATCATATATATATATTAATATATAATATATATATCTATATATAGTATATTAATATAGTATATATATATTATATATATATGCTTATATAATATATATTTATAATATATTATATATTAATATTATTATATATATATATATATAATATATAATATATTTATATATATATATATATCTACTATATAATATATATTATATATATATATATATATATATATAATATATTATGCATACAGTATATATAGATCATTTTAATGTACAAGGATCTTCAGCTCTAAGCAAAGCTTCTATTTTTCTTATGCATTTTCCATTCCATTCACAGTAATGTGTCTTTGAAACTAAAATAGACTAAAAGGGTGCTTACTTAATACCTGCTTTATTTATAATTTTTTTTTATGTTAATATTTCTTTTTCAGGATCTTCTATTCATACATGCAAAAGATATATGTTGGCAGTCGACAAGCAAGTCCAGATTGATCGTATTGAAGATTTTGGGTCTGCTTTTTGGAATTCCTTTTTGTTTTTATGTCTTTATTTTCACATATAAAGATTAGCTAGATCAGTTTTATATTTTAGTTTAAGTATAAATTGTAGGATTGTGTCATTGTATCAATCTAAATTGTTTTTTTTTATCTTTAAAAGTATAAAAGTTTTGGTTTTTAAACTCTTTTTCTTGGCTTTATAGTTAAAAATTTACTCGACTAAACAAATTTTTCCCCCTAATATTATTTTGCCCCCCCCCCCCCCCCCCCCCCTTTTTTTTTTTGAGAATTTTTTGTAGATTGAAATTTATTGCTTGACAAATCTCTATTCATCATTGAACGCAGTCTCCTTCTCTGCCATTGTATAAATGCTATGGAGGGAACGAGTCGTTAATTTCATGTTTATTTTTTGATTGGTTGTTTCCTTTGTCATTTTTTATATTCTTAATTTTATAACATTAGATAGAACAATAAATTTATATTAAAGAAACTAATTTGTTTACTTTTTTTCAGACTATTTGTTGGCATAAAATGCATCGGGATTAGAACAAAGATGAGAAGAAATAGAGCAGAGAATAATAAGGGCACATCATCGAAAAGTACTCAAATTCATCAACAACTTAGCAAATTTGAATGGAGCGGAGATACAATCAAAAGAAATTTAAAGGTCGACATTTACATCAGTACACTCAATGATACATATTATATTATTATTATTGATTATTATTATTGTATTAATTATTATTAATTATTATTATTATTATTATTATATTATTATATTATTATTATTATAATTATTAGTATTATTATTATTATTTAAATATTATTATTATTATGTATTATTATCTTTAATTTATTTTATTAACTCAGTAATATAAGCATTAAAGTATAATTATTAATCTAATATTATTATTAGGAGAAAAGGAATTATTGATTATATATTATTATTATTCATTATTATTATTATTATGTTTATTTATTATTTATTATTATTAATTATTAATGTATTTTTTATTAATTATTTATTTTATTATATTATATTATTATAATATTATTAGTATTAAATTATTTATATTATATTGATTATTATTTATTATTATTTTATTTATTAATTTATTATTATTATTATTATTGATTTATTAATTCTTATTATTATTATTAATATTATTATTATTATTATATTATATTATTATATTACTTATTATTAATTATTGATTAATTATTATTATTATTATTTTATTAATTATTATCTTATTATTATTATTATATTATTATGTTATTTTATTGCTGATTATTATTTAATATTATTATATTATATTATTTTATTATTATTATTATTATTTATTAATTATTATAGTTTTATTATTATTATTATTATTATATTATTATTATTATTTATTTATTATACTTTATTATTATTAATTATTATTATTTTAACTTATTATATTTTTATTATTATTATTATTATTATTATTATTAATTAATTATTATTATTATTATTATTTATTATTATTATATAATTATTATATTATTATTATTATATTATTATATTAATAATTTTAATTATTATTGATTATTATTATTATTATTATTATTATTCATTATTATTATTATTTTATTATATTATACTATATTGGGGGCGAGATGGTTGATTGATTGGATTTGGTACAGTTGTGTAACAAAAGTTATGGAAGGTATACGTTTTTTCGAGAAAATTGAAGGAGATCAGTAATAATACGCATATATTTGGAAATTATAGTGGATAATAGTTTATTAAATGTTTGTAGGGAAGACTTATCTATTATTTGGTGGAAAGAAGACGTCTATAGTGACTGAAGGATTGATGTGTGAGACAAGGTGCTTAAGGATGGTAGATGGGATATGTGGATCAATCTTTAAATTTAGTACAAATTCGGAGAAGGAAAAATGAAGGGAAAAATAATAAATTGTATTAGGTTCATGATTTGCAACATTCGGTTGAATGAGGAATAATAGGGAACGCTCTATTGGCAGGCTGTTGGTGAAATTGATGGTGTGGGGGTAGGCATCTGAAGTGGAAGCATTCAATGTATATACGATAGTGAAGTATTGTGTATGATAAATGGTGTGTAAAAGTGATTGGGTTTAATATTATATAGCTGGAGGGAGTGCAGGACCTGTTATGTCTCATGGTTATTCAATTTGTTATGGATGGGGTTATTAAAGAATTAAAGGTGTTGGGTATGAGATAGTGTTAGAGATGATGGAGAAGGAAAGAGTGGAGGTGCCCTAAATGTTTTACGGATGATTTGTTTTGTGTGGTGAATCTGAAGAGGTTTGAATGTATTGCGAAGAGATTTGGAGGTTGTACATGATGGGTTTAAAAATGTAAGTTGGACGTAGATAAGTAGTTATAAGGTTAGAATTGTGATGTGGACAGTCCTCGCTGTGAAGTTATGTAGATCTGGTGAGCAGTTGGAAAAAGTGTATGAATTTAAATATTAGGATATATATATTTGGTAGTGAAAAGGGAACGGATGAAGGAGAGGTAATAGGAAGATGATTGAATGACAGGAAGGTGACTGATGTAATTAAATCGTTGGTGGATGTAAAGGGACTAACCTTGAGTGCGTTAAATGTTCTTTCATGAGGGCGTGTTGGACACTATGTTAATGTATGTAATGAGACATGGTCTGGAATAAGAGGTATATGTCTAAAGTAAAAAATGTTGTTCCGGTGATAATCTTTAGGGGCAGTGTTAAGGTCAATGAAAAAAATTGATAAATGAGGAATGAACCTATAAATTATGTTTTTTTGGGGGGGGGGTTTTTTTTGGGGGGTTGGGGAATAAATGAAGAATAAATGGAAGTCGTTGAGACGGTTTGGTCATGTTGAAAGGTTGGGAGGAAAGTCCGGGTGGTTAAGCGGAGTATAGTGTTGAGGTGGCTGGAATTGAACCGGCTGAGAGCCGAAAAAAAGTGGATTGAATTAGGTAAGGAATGCCTGGAAGAAAGAAATGTGAGTTTGCAGGTGGCGAAGAAAAAAGTGCTTAATAGGCGATTGAATTTGTGGGTTTCTAAGGGGAAATGTTTGTGGCCCACTTGGGCCCATGATGAACCCCCACACGACGAAATACCAAAGGTGAGAGGTCCTAATTGGTATAAAATAAGAGGGTGGTGAAAGGCAGAGCTTTCCTTTCGATCTGTTAGTGTTCTTCCTAATCTACTTTTCCGTTTACGTCTGTTTACAACTTACCCCCAGTTCTGGTAAAGAAGGTGGATGATGCATTTATTATTATTATTATATTATTATTAATTATTATCTATTATTTTATATTTATTATTATATTATTATTATTTTATTATTATTATTATTATTATTATTATTTCTTTATTAAATTAATTAATTTTATTTAATATTATTATTATTATTTTTTATTATGTTATTATTATGATTATATTATATATTTATTATTATTATTATTATTATATATTATTATTATATAATTCATTATTATTATATTATTATATTATTATTTTATTATTATATTATAATTATTATTAATTAGTTATATTATATTTATTATTAATTTTTATCATCTCAACTTATCAAATATTTACGAATATTAATCACAACCAAGTAACTTTACTCTTGTTTATATTTATTTATACTATTAATCTCCCAATTTTAGGTAATTTCATCGTTGTCATTATCATGCTATTTATAAATGTTAAATTTTAATTATCATTTTTCTGTGACTACTCAATAGTATATTATTTTACTTATTTCTTTCTTCATTCGTTAATTTACGTTACACCTTCAAATATATATAGTATATAGTTATACTAATATATATATATACTAATAGTAATAACATTTGCAAAGTATAAAATAAATTATAATATATATATATATATAATATATATATAATTATATTATATATATATTATATAGTTATATAATATACATATATATAATATATTATATATATATATATATAATTATATATATATATATATATTAATATATATATAATACATATATAATATATATATATATATATATTATATCATATATATACTATTATATATATATATATATATATATATATATATATATATAGTATTATATATATATATATATATATATCATATATAATATATATATAGTATAAATATATATATATATTATATATAGTATATATATATATATACTATTATATATATTAATATATAAGTATTTTAATATATATATATAATATTATATACTATATATATATTATATATTATATATATATATATATATAATATATATAATAATATTATATATATTATATATATATATATATATATATCTATATACTATATATAGATAGAAAGATAGATAGATATATATATATATATATAATATGTATATTATTATATATTTATATTAATCTATATATCATATATATATATATATAATATATATATATATATAATAATATATATAAATACTATATAGTATATATATTATATCAACTATCATTTGACATAACTAGTCAGTGTGACGTCACTGACAATAATAGCCAATAGAAAATACTGGCTTAAAAAATTATACTGAAAGATCTTCGAGAAATGAAAACGAAACGAGAGACTTTGAATAATCCGAAGTGAATTGAAGTGCAAAATTTCTTGTTGTTATTTTAACCTTTTTAAAATTTAATCTTTAATTTCATTTCAGTATTTGAGAATTGAAAAGACAATATCAAATTCAAACTTGTGCAATTTCTTAAATAAATCCATTAACAATTCTTTGTGAAAAACTATCAGTGGATTTATAATAATTGTGTTGCTATGCAAACTTGTAAAATAGATCCTCTATTTTATTAATAAATGGTAAGAATCAAACCAATCTTATATATATATAATGATATATATATATATATATATTATATAAATATGATTAATATATATAATATATATATATAAGTATATAATAGTATATATATATATATATATATTATTATATTATATATATATAGTATATAATCATATATATTTTATATATATTATATAATATATATATATATAATAAATAGTATATTTGTAGTCTAATTCAATAGTTTAGCCACCGTTACATGTGCAATAGTTTATAATACTTGCAGCATGTGATTCCAAATTCCACGTACGCCTTTTCGGTCTTAGTATTTTAGGATTAAAATCTATTATTGTTCTCAATTTTGATTATTGTTCTTCTTATGTTACCTATATTTTGATGCATACCATAATTAAGTTGTAATATAAATATTAGTAAAAGTTTATCTCTACCAGAGTTTTAATCTACACATTTGTATTATTAACGCATTAAATCTTCTAAATTGAAACTACTAGTACTACGCTATAACAAGCATTCAAATAGTAAGTACAACAAAAAGGTATCTGAAAATGGCGCCTTCTTGTCACGGCCTGAATTTTTCTGTTCCTGCATTTTGCGTTTTCGTTGCCTTCATCTCTCTCTCTCCGGAGGGGAGGCCTCATATCTCTTATTTGCCATAAAGATATTAACATATTTAGGTTTCACAACCAAAATAACAAGTGCTACAATTTCTACAAATTGCAATTTACATAAGATCACAAGTCTATAACATAATCAAGTTGGGTTTAATAATCCTTGAAAAATTCTATTTATATAAGTATTTATATATATATAATATATAAATTATTATATATTAAAATATTATTATATTATATATATATAATATTATATATAATATATATCATACTATATATATATATATAGACCTAATACTCGAGCCAAGGTGGTGTGTGTGGTGGGGGGAAGAGTCACCCATCTCTCACAAGATTGGTTGTTGCTACATCAAAAAGGCGTGAACAGTCAATGCCATTGAAGTCATTGCAACGCCCCAGCGATAGATGCTCATTGGTCTACTGATCCATGACGAAAGAAAATTCAAGTCTTCTTAGATGACGTCACTGTGATCAGATCATCTTTCCCTCTCAATCTCGTCACGAATGTATGACGCCTTAAATCTCACTCTCGTCACGGATGCATGACGCCTTAAACACAAGTCAACGTAGGTTAACTCTTCTAACTTTTAAAATTATATATTTTTGTTCTGTTTGTTGTTGTTTCTTAATATGGGAAATAAAATAATAATAATAATAATTAATAATAATAATTAATAAAAATAATTAATTAAATCTTCATAAAAGATTAAAAGCTGCTGATGAAATTTGAACTTCAATAATATGCTTGCCATCAGCATCCTTGTTTGTTTCGATCTTACAGCTTGCTCAAAATGAAAAGGCATTAGAAAATAAATAATGATTTTTTCATTATTAAATATTTAATATGATATATATATACTTATATAAACTATATATATAATATATAATACACGGTATATATATATATTATAATACATATAATATATACATATATATTGTATACTATACTATACTTAGCCACATACTTCATTTTCTTTCAATAAAATTTATATATATACTACTATATATACTATACTATAATACTATATATACTATATAATATACTATAATATATATATATATATATATATATATATATACTATTATTATATGATATATATATATTATATATAATATATATATATATATACTATATATATATTATAGATATATTATATCCATACCGATATATAAACTATATTAATATTATTGTTCAGCAGTACATGTGTTAGTAGTAGGGCGCGGAATTGTTGCAGAGGGACTACCTACTGAAGGAAGACGAGCTCACTCCAGAGTAGTATAGCATACATTCCCCCCGTCATCTCAAAAGATACCTACCAGAGTAAGATTACTTTCTTAAATTTTCTATAGTACTTTTATTAATATTTCATTTAAAATGGATAATATTACTGACACCCAGACTACTAATACTACTGTAGACCCTACGACTACTACGACTGATAATTTTGTTACTACTAATGCTCCCATTACTGACATACAAACTCTTTTTACTGCTTCTCCTACTTCCTTGATGTCCCCGACAGTTGTTAATACTACATATGGACATGGTGCTCAAGGAGGGACCATGCCCCCCCCCTAGTTCTGCTATGCATAACCCTGCCACCGGGTCTCTAACCTATGGGGGGATACAATATGTGCCTATTCATACTCTACCGCAGGGTTTGCAACTACCAGGGGTAAATACTAGTGTAAACGGGAATATGGGGATAAGTAGTAGTGGGGTGCCTATTGTCAACCAAGTCCCTATCTTTAGCATCCCGCCTCAAATGGGTCCTTTAAGGGTTCCTGCTTCAAATACCTTTACTACGGGTTCATATGGGGCCAATCTTAATATTAGTAGTAACTCAGCTTCTGTAGGTCAGGGTGGGGGATTGCAAAATCCAATGCCCCAAGGTTACATGGCCATGCCTGGCACTTACCAATACTACCAACAACCCCCTCCCCCCTTCCCTATCAATATAGAAGCCAATAGTAGTAGTGCAGCATCAGAGGTGCCCTATTTGAATAATCCCCACCGGTCTTTAATACAACCAATTCAAGGATCAGTACAGAGATTGTATAATACTAGATTCCCAGTGGTTAAATTAGAAGGTGAAAGAAATAAAGTTTGGTACGGCCCTAGTATTCGTCAGTGGTTGACCAATGTTGAGGATGCCTTTAAGGCAGACAATGTTACTACTGATTATGGAAAACTGGCTACTTACTCACACTATGTAGACCCAAAAGGTTCAGTAAGGAAATTCATTGACGGTAGTACCGAATTGAAATATGCCACTGAATGGAATGTATTTGCTAGGCGCCTTCTGGGTGCTTATGATCCCCCAACAGTAGAGTCTACATTCACCTCATTAAATAAGATTGACGAAATAATATGGGAATCGAACATGACTTTCTTATCGTTTGTAAATCAACTCACAGTAGCCATAGATGACTATGATAGACATGCCATAGCTCAGTACGGTGAAGGTATCTCGGAAAAGACTAAACGCATGCTTTTATTTTCAAAGGTATTCAAATACACTTCCAAAGCTTTACAGCCCAAAATAGTGGAATACTTTGACATAAATAAGAGTATTTTAGAACAAGTAGAGATATATATCTCCAAGACAGCTAATGCTATAAATTCAATGACTCCACAAAAGGTTACGATTGCTACAAACGTAAAAGGTAAACAAAGTGTTCACCAAATCCAAGAGAAAAGTAGTAGGGAGAGACAGAGTGGTACTAGAGAGAGACAAGAAAGACAAGGAGCTAGAGAAAGAACTAGTAACCAAAGGACTAGCATGCCTAAGTGTACTAAGTGCGAGAGATACGGACATTTGACCAGGGAGTGTGTTTATGATGCATTTTGCTCTAGTTGTAAAATGTACCATCAGAGGGGAACGAGTGAGGCTTGTGCTGGTACAAGCTGGGACTTTAATAGCCCTAGTGCTTTAAGAAGAATAAAGTATTTATCTCTTGCTCCAGAAGGGACAAGAGAGCGGAAAGTAGTGAGTAAAGATAAGAATAGAAATGACAGAGCGCAAAAGGACAGGAGAGGTAACAGGAAACCTGAGGGTGTTCCTTCATACCCCTCCTCTTTTCCTTATTCCTCTACTTCTTCTAACTATCCTTCACGTACCTTTCCTTCTTCTGTAAACGTACAACGTCCCATGTACAAACCTTCTGCGTCCTATGTTCCTCGTAATGTGTATACGTCTAACCCTCTTTCTCAACGTCCTTTTTCAGCTCCAGTACATAGCTCCGGCCGCTACATGCATCAGCATGTAGGGACTATGGACGAGGCTGCTGCCTATCCTCTTTCTCAGGACCAACCTGTGTCCTCCTATGAGAATTACACTCCTTATACTAATGAACAAGCTCAAGCTTATTATCCACATCCTGAAAATAACACAGATCCAAATTTTCAGGGGGCGTTATGAATTTGACTTTAAATCCTGGTGAAAGGATTTCTCAAAATGTATTAAATCCTGGTGTAAGGATTTCTCTAAAGGTATTAAATCATGGTTTAAGGATTTCTCTAGGTAGTTATAACCACAGTCTATAGAAGATTCCCTATGTCCTTTTTACTAGAAGACACTCTTCCTCTTTACCACCATAGCATACAATACTCACATACTATCATAATGAACCAGGATGTTTTATTACTCGTCTCCTTTTCAGCTTACACATAATTTCAGCCATAGGATTGAAACGTTAGGGCTCTTAGATAGTGGAGCTTCGCGCTCAATCATCAAGGAGGGTCTTTTCCGTAGATTTTTCCATAAGACAAACACTACAAGTAACCCAGTTTTACATAAGCCTGATGTTTCATTACGGTCAATATCTGGTCAGGAATTAGTGATAAAAGGAAGAACAGAATTGCATGTTATAATTGGTGGTAAAGCTTTTAAATGCAGCTTTTATGTCGTTCCAGACTCCACGTCGTTTCCTTTAGATATTTTAATAGGGACCGATATTTTAAAACTTTTGCCCCTTATGATAAATATAAGAAGAGATAGTGTCTGTTTTGACGATATTAGTGGTAAAACTATAGAGATTCCATTACAATTAATAAGAAAAGGGTACAAGAGCACGAAGGGTGCTCCTCTTTTCTTAAACAATCTCCAAAGTTGTCCACACCACAAAGGTATTTTAGTAGGTACAGGTACAGACAGGTCTTATAGACAAGCTCTTAAGGTCTACGCCTCCCCGAAAGGACATAGAACATATTAATAATGTAAGTTATAATAAGTATGTATTAAGTTCAAATACTAATGTAAGAAGAGAGGGAAATACTACTGTTGGTACCGGTACGTATTCTTCCCAATCTCCAATTAGGGTCTCTCCTTACGCTAGGAGCAGCCACCCCATGTGTAGAACCTCCGTCAGTACCGGAGATAATCCTATACCCTTGTATCGCTCCTCCTCTGCTGGAGGCTGCTTGAACAAACCGTATCGCTCCTCCCCCGGAGGCTGCTTGACTTCTCCTGCTCCCATAATAGGGAAATATGGACAAATCCAAAACTCTACTGATCGTGTATCGAATTTCGGTCATTTTGGACAGAGCACCGCAATAGCTCCTCCAAATAGGTTTTATTCTCCTTCGCCTATGTCACCAAGTGGTGGCTATAGCCGAAGCACCGCAGTACTTTCTCCGCACCAAGCACCGCTGTTTAGCCGCGAGCGGAATATTGCGACCTTTTCCAGGAAAACATATTCGCTCCTCTTCAAATGGAGGCTGCATGACCACTCCTGCTCCTTATAAGGGAGATTTTAGCCATTTCAGGCAGGCCACTGCCGTGCACCCCGGTGCCACCCCTTGCACCACCTTGCACCGCAGTGCCACACCTCGCAGCACTATGCACATTAGTGTTGAAGGTCAAAACTTGCTTTGCACCGCAGGGCACCCATTGGCACCACATGGCACCCCGGTGCATCCTGGTGCTAAAGCTCAAAACTTGCATTTTTCTGCTGTAAACTCCATGCCACCCCTTGGCACCCTTGGGCACCATAGTGAAAAAGCTCAAAATTTGCATTTTTCTTCAGTACACCCCAGGGCACCCCTTGGCACCCTAGGGCACCCTAGTGTTAAGGCTCCAAAAACGCATTGTACATCACCCCGTGCCAATTTAGGTCGGTGCACACCAATGCAACCTCCATATAATGCTAGTAAATCTCAATTTAATGTACCAGAAGGTAAATTAACCATGAGCACCACAGTGCCATTACCTTACAATACTTGCATGCCTAATAGAACCACCCAGGTGTCACCTCATGCAGGAGCACCACTGCCTCATAATTTAATTGATCGTCCTGTCACAAGCTATCCTAATC
Source organism: Trachelipus rathkii (assembly GCA_015478945.1). NCBI lineage: Eukaryota > Metazoa > Arthropoda > Malacostraca > Isopoda > Trachelipodidae > Trachelipus > Trachelipus rathkii. Next base: position 20,751 of record JABUQX010074754.1, on the reverse strand, counting down.
CTAGGTCGGATTCTTCTCAGACATCAATGATTAGAAATAAAGAGCAGTATAACTCTCCAGGGAGTCGGTGTCGTTCTGTCGTTCCTAACTTAGAACATACTAATTATTATTCATCCCTTTCGGATGAAATGGATATAGATAATATGGAAAAAGGTTTAACTGCTGAAGAAGTAGTACAACATCAGAAGAAATTGTTTAGACAGTACAATAATAATAAGCGAGTACACTTTCATCAAAACGAGGTAAGTAAAGCTCCAGTACACAATTATGAATACACTTTTAAACACCCTTCTGAACCTACTCCCTATTCTTCTATTTCCTTTAATACCCTTCCTAATTCTTTACAGGAGATTAATACAATTTCACATCCTTCCTTATCTACGTCGCACCCGACTAGTAACCCAATTGAAATTAATTCTCTTTCTTCCTCGTCACCAGATGCACATGCCTTACTCGGACACAATTACAGAAAGCTTGAATGTTGTCATAGACGATTCTCTTTCTTATAATGTGTATACTTCATCGGACTTAGAGATATTACCTCACTCAAGGTATATTCTCCCTGTTAGTTACTCAGTCCAATATTGGTGCCTTCCTCCCCGCGAGAATTTTAGCACTCATTACTGAAGTAAAAGTGCATATCTTCTCTACTGGTTCACTTTTCTTTGGAAAACACTCTTTCACTTGCAAAATGCCGAAACATTGTTGTTAGATTTAGTGAATTTAGCGCAGATACTGTTTACTTTCGACAATCACTGACTCCTACTTACTACAGCCTCTCCGCTTCTTTATTAAAACCACAGAACTCAGTATGACATAACACAGTCACTGCTTCGTAAGGTCTTTCCGAATGCACAAATCACGGGGAAGGCTTTACAGAGAAATATTACTCTCTGAAATCCAGTTAAGGATTTCAAACAAATATGTTTTAAATAATCCTTCACAACTTGAAGACATGCTTTCCTTCTTGGTTAAAAATAGAAACTCTATTGCTTTAGTAGATGACCCCGTAGGAGTCTGCCCTTTAAACAAATTTTCTATTAAACTTATGGAAGGCAGTCCGGACTACGTGTATACCCGTCCATATAAATTACCCCATAAGTACATGGAAGCAATAGACGAATGGGTAGAAGACAGCTTGGAAAAGGGATACATAGAACCTAGTATTTCTCCTAATAATTCCCCTTTGCTTTTGATTCCTAAAAAGAGCGGTGGAAAAATGAGAGTAGTGGTGGATTACCGGAAGTTGAATTCATTCACAGTTCCGGACAGGTATCCGCTGCCTAATATTGCTGAATCCTTGTCCCTTATAGGGTCAGCACGCGTTTTTAGCACGATTGATTTACTCTCGGGCTTCAGTCACTTAGAATGCGAACCAACGTCTCGTCCCTACACTGCTTTCTCCACTTCTCGAGGGCATTGGCAAATGAGAATTATGCCCCAAGGTGCGCGCAATTCTCCGTCGATTTTTAGCCGTACCATGGAAATGGCACTCTCCGGCTTGCTAGGCGTAGTTTGTTTACTTTTTATTGACGATATTCTTATTTTCAGTAAAGATATTTCTTCACATTATACACATCTTACAAAGGTTTTTAATGCTTTAAATAATGCTCACCTCAAAATAAAGCTCGAGAAGTGTTCTTTCTTTAAAAGTAGTGTCACTTTCTTAGGTTTTAAAATCAGTAAAAAGGGGCTATCCCCTGACCCGGTTAAATTGGAAGCTATTAAAGGATTTAAAATTCCTCAGAATGTGTCTGATGTCCGTTCAACCCTTGGTTTCTTCAATTATTTTCGCCACATGATACCCCATTATTCTTCCCTTGTGCAGCCCCTAACTCTGCTCCTAAAGAAGAATATTCCATTTTCTTGGCAAATTGAGCAGCAATCTGCTTATGACTCTTTGAAGAAATTTTTACTTTTAGACCCAGCACTTTCTTTCCCTGATTACTCTAAACCGTTTATTTTAAGCACAGATGCTTCTGATTTCGGCATAGGTGCTGTCTTAGCCCAATTAGATGAAAATGGAAAAGAAAAACCTTTAGCTTTCACTTCCAAATGTTAAGTAAAGCTGAAATCAACTATAGCACGACTGAAAAGGAAGCGTTGGCTATAGTACACGCTTTAACCAAATTTAGAACTATCATATTTGGTTATCCCCTTAAAATTTACACAGATCATTCCGCATTAGTACACCTTTTCAGACATAAACAATTAGCTGGTCGTCTAAAAAGGTGGAATCTCAAAATTCAGTCTTTTAACCCAGAGATAGTTCATATCGAGGGTAAACTGAATATTATTCCGGATTATCTTAGTCGTCACCCTGTTCCTGACACTGGACACCTTTCTTCTTCTAATGAAGACGATCCTGATCACAAAACTTCTGCCATTCGGTTTAAAGAGTTTCAGAATCATTCAGAAGAGCCTTCTATAGCTCTTGTTCATAATCCTGTTCCAATAGTTTTTCCCGACACTAGAGTCTACACTTTTACAGATGATGTTATTTTTCAGGAACAGCGAAATTGTCCTAGACTGTCAGAAATTATCAATAACATTGAAAATTCTCCTAACCCGGACAGCTGTCTCCCACATCTTATAGTCAAAGGTTTACTTTATTGGGTTTCTCCTAAAAACAAATATCTGCTTGAAGTTCCGGATTCTCTCATATATACTGTTATATTTTGAATCATAACACACTTTCTGCGGGACATCCAGGTGCTGATCGCACTGAATACCGCATTAGGGAAAAATATACCTTTCCTCGCATATCTACTTTTGTTTCTTTCTTTTGTAAACAATGTACATCATGTCTTGAAGTTAAAGGTTCCAAACCTCATCCAGTTGCTATCAACTCCTATCCTTTACCTTACTATCCTTTTTCTAGAGTACATTTAGATACCATAGGTCCACTTCCAAAATGTAAAATTACAGGTGCTAAATACATCCTAGTTTTCAAGGATGCGCTCACTAGATATTGTGAAATATGCCCTGTAGCTTCTAGAGATGGTAAAGTTGTTGCCGAAACTCTCTTAAATAGAGTCATCTTGCATCATTCCGTACCGGAAATCCTCATCACGGATCGGGCCCCCGAATTCACGTCAGAGTTTTTCAACGAAGTTTGCAAAACGTGGAATATTAAAAATCGCACAATCGCCGTCAGACATCCTCAAAGCAACAGTCTTGTGGAAAGAGAAAATAGACGCATTGAGGATTATTTGCGTCATTTTGTTTCTGCCCAGCACGACGATTGGGGAAAATACATTGCTTTTGCACAAATTTCCCTAAATTCTACTTATAACTCGTCTATTGGAAATACTCCTCATTTTCTGGTCCACTTTTATGTTCGTAGATTACCCTATGACCTCCCTGACTATGTTTCTCCCTTTGTTAACAAAACACAGCCTTTAAAGGATCATCTATATGATTTTAACGCGGAAATGGCTGAAAGAGCAGCCGCCATCCGCGAATTGGCTCGTCAGAAGTTAGAAAAGGAAACATTATGAATCGCCCAACAGCAACATTCAAAGGCTCCTATACGTCCTATACGTGTTGGCGATTATGTCTATTTACTTGCTGTGAAACCTCCTCATTTATCTCCGAAATTATTCAAGAAATGGGTCGGTCCTTACTTAGTTATTAATGTTCTTAAATTTAACAAATATCTTCTCAGATGTCTTGTTACAAATAGAATTTGAGTCTCATGTGGATAATTTGAAAATTCTTCCCATGCCAAATCGTTAAAACGGTGGACAACAATCTTTCGACGTCCAGTTGAGACAATTCTTATTGATCCTATAAGATCCCAACTTTGCCCAGAAGCCGGTAAGTCCCTCCGTGGTCTTCCAACCGGCTCTCCACCTACCTACACTGCTCGGCCGCCTTTCGTCCGCGTGGAGGAGGCCCTTCTTCTTGATTTCATTCAGACAACGATGATTTATGATGAGTATTATCTGCAATACACGTTGCCCCTCCGTACAAATGCTGTTGCAACAACCGGTACCAGCCACAAACACCAACAAACTCGAGTTGGCGTGTCAAGCAACATCACCAATATGCAACAACAACTCAGGGTTCGGCAACATCACCAGGTGTCACAACGGCTATCGCCAGCTACAACAACAGCAACACCTGAGGACAGCAACATCAGAGAGATGTAACTCCTATCTCTCCTGAATCTTCATTACCACCTTCGGTACAGTCTTCCCCAAGACAAGTTCATCATACTCCCCATCAACAAACAACCCAAAGAGTTCCATCCGATTCATCTTTGGCACAAGATCCTAATGGAAGTTTTAATCCATATTTGACCCATTCTATACGTAAGAATCTTTCTTATAGCTCTCCGCAGCTTTCTTCTCCTTTCTCACAACCTAATTTGTCTGGTCAGAGTTCTGTTCATAGCTCTCCACTTCTTTCTAGGCGTTCTTCTGCTCATAGTAGTAGTCCACCTTCTTCCCCAGATCAACAACAAGGTGTTCGAGATCCTATTAGATATTATGATGAATACCCTAATATCCAATCTTCTCCTTCTTCTCCTGAAGAAACTTTTATTAAGGATGATAGACGAATAGATCCTTCCTACCGTCCTCATCCACAATTTAGAGGTCCTCGTGCAAATTCTCCAATGAGACTTCGCAGTCATGCTAGACGAGTGTCACCTCCTCCTTTTGTTAATCCTGTTTCTCCTTCTTTTCATTCAGTCGATCCTAATTCTATCTCTTAGACTCCCAATCCTAATGTTCGTTCTAGATCTGTTTCTGACATTTTTAGGCAGTTTCTTCTGGATGTGTCAAGAGAAGTACGTCCTGAATTACCCATTAAATCAGAGAGACATTCCTCGCTGCCTTTACCTCTTAAGTATCAAAGGACATTCCTCTTCATTGCCTTTGAAATCAAATGAGATACCCTCCTGATTTAACACCTAAGCTCATCACCTAAATTACCACCGAAGCTTTCGCCGATTCATTAAGCGTCGTTGATTATTCTACTCCACGCTTTCTCAATAAGAATGTACCCCGTACGAAATATTCTACAACCTTTCCATTCTACTCCTATAACGGATGTACAAACTCATTCTTCTAATATTTTACCTCAAACTTCTACTACCTCCACTACTGTCAATCCTACCCCCAGTGGTACGGATTTTGCCAGCACTGGAGCTATACCTAAACCACAAAACATAAACCATATCAATCAAATACAAAATCAACAATATAATTATTACCCATAGAACACACATATATAACTCGTGTTCATCTCATATTTATTCAACGGATTCCTTGAAGTAAGTATGAAATTGTAAATTGTGTAAATAATTAGTTTAAGAAATCAATCTACATCGTGTGTTCTACGCGCGATTTGAATATAGTAAGTAAGTAAGTCGAACTTTCGTGTGTTATGCGCGCGGGATTTCGTTCTTCTAGTATGTAAGTTACACTTAAGTATATATCCCACACAGTGTTGTATTCTATACTCTTTAGTACATAAGTTACACCTAAGTACATATCTTTTAAATGTTATATCCTATACTATTATATGTTATACATTATACTCTTATATGTTTTGTACAGTATACTTTTATATGTTTTGTATTCTTATACTTTTATATGTTTAGGTCTATACCTAACTTTTTACAAAATGAAGAAAATAGAATAAAAATGAAAAACAAAAGAAAATAGAAAAAAATATGAAACTAAACTAAGTTTACATTACATTTAAAGTTAATTGATGTTATATGTATGCTTTTCGTGTTGATATATTATAGTTATGAAATATTCATCTATCTTAATCGTTATGTTCTTCCTTTTCAGATGTTGACTCTATCTATCCTCCCTCAATTTCATTTAATCATGCTTCGCTTTTGCTTTGCTTTTTATTTAAGTTTTCCTTACTCTAATGCTAAAACCGATAATGCTATAATGATTAACCCTGGTCTCATCATGGATTTTGACAGCAATGTCAAATTTATTTCTGGATACTTAGATCTACGAGTAGATTTAAGAAACTCTAGAGAAATTTATACACAACTGTTAAGTTCCAAAACTGATGTCACCAATTTATGTGAATCTTTCTTACCATTCTTTAGAAAGAAAATATATGCTTATGAAGCATCAATTCCTAATTCGAAAGAAGAAAAACATACCTGGCGACCTTTAAATTCTATTGATCATTTTCCTCCTACTCCTATCCCAAAAAGGAGAACTTACACTTTAAATCGCTTTAGACGACAATCTTATATCCCTGCCATCTCTTACAATAGTTCCTTGTGGAATCAAAATAACCATATCTACGTATATCAAATGGATATTTTGGATCGGTATGCTTCTCATACTTTACAACAACTTAATTTTCTCTTGAATGATCCATGGATAAATTCTTATTCCTCCTCTTCCTCACGCCAAAACCGTCGTTGGTTTACTGACGTCGGTCTGGAAAATTCCTTCGTTCTTATTTGCACTGTGCCTATGGACTGATGATGTCCAATCATCTGCGAGAGCAAATCAGCGAGATTGGTCTGCAAACAATCAGGATAACGTAATTCCCTATTTTTAAGTTTAAGTAGACCAATTGAAATCTAATCGAATTCCCTTCTCGTACCTTGACACGAAATCAAAGATTCGATTTAAAAAATTCAAAACCCAAATCTCCAATTAGCCTGTATTCCTTCTTAATCGCATAAATTTGATAGATTCATATTTTTCATTTTAAATACATTATATGCAAAGTTTGTAAAACTTAGAAATAATTAATTAGATGCGTTATTTATTGCAAAGCAAAAAGACTACTTCCTATAACACATTATTCCGTTCTAAATTAAAACCCTTCATTAGAAAGTCTACAGCGGAACTCATTGGATACTATCATCCCGTTTCTCTCCAGAAAATTTCTTATGAATTTCTTTCCTTCACATGGACTATTTTAGATACTGTTCCCTATATAGTATCGTCACCTTAAAAATCCCCTTTTCTGATCATGACGTATATAACGCTTATCGCGCATGATTCCTTTTCCTACTCCTACTAACTCTGGGCATTCCCGTATAGTGTTTAAACCTAAATATAACATTTTCTTTGCAAATAAACAAATTATGAAATATAGTTATATGTCCAATGTGCAATTTTCTCACTGTCTGCATGTACTTAATAATTCCATATGTCCTATGTTCCAGTCCCTTAGTTCATTTACTTCTCCATCCTGTGAATTGTTTTTGTATACTAATAATACATTCATGGACCTAAAACATAACACCCCATTACATTGTAATCATGAATACCACTTAACTAAAGAACCATATTCCATTCAAGCTCATTCCAAAATAATCATTTCTTTTAATGACCCCGTAGACGCACAACTAAATTGTTTACATCCTCTAGTTAAAACCACACTTGCTGTATCTAACATATATATTTTGAATCAAGGATGTACTCTAACTACAAACCAGTATCATTTCATAAATCCCTCTCATGTATTGAAATCCCTAAAGTTAATTAATTCTTCAATAATTGATGTCCCTGTAATTTTTTCCTTTTTAAATCATTCATTCACCCAAACTCCATATTTTGTCAAGTCACCTAAAATAGTTTGGGATAGTCAACTAGATTACATTAATTCATCACTGAACCATCATGCATCTGTGTTTAACTATTTACCCACTGTCTCTTATGCTTCCAGTTCGTTTATTACTGTATTTTTCATAATTGCTTGTGTTTTATTCGTAATTATATTTAAACGGTTGAACCTTACCAGGGCTAGTAATTTAGGCACTAATGAATCATCGACTAATTTCACGTCCCTTACGTTACGACCTTCATTAGACTTAAATCCTAGACACGAACCTTCCGTTATTCACATACGACCTAGACGGTTACGTACTTTAGACTTTACGGACCAACACTCAGAGACTTATGATACTCCTCCTCATCCTATTCCCCTAACTCAAGATTTTAACCTGGTGTGATTTCGATCTTAATCTGGCGTGATTCGTCTTCCGATGAATAGGATTTCCTGAAGCAACAAATTATCAAAAGTACGTGATTGGAATAAAACAAACTTTAAAGTGCTAGCAATAGTATAATTAACCCTAGTAAGGGGGCTCTATAAACTATCATTTACATAACTAAGTCAGTGTGACGTCACTGACAATAATAGCCAATAGAAAATACTGGCTTAAAAAATTATACTGAAAGATCTTCGAGAAATGGAAACGAAACGAGAGACTTTGAATAATCCGAAGTGAATTGAAGTGCAAAATTTCTTGTTGTTATTTTAACCTTTTTAAAATTTAATCTTTAATTTCATTTCAGTATTTGAGAATTGAAAAGACAATATCAAATTCAAACTTGTGCAATTTCTTAAATAAATCCATTAACAATTCTTTGTGAAAAACTATCAGTGGATTTATAATAATTGTGTTGCTATGCAAACTTGTAAAATAGATCCTCTATTTTAATAAATGTAAGAATCAAACCATCCTTATATTATAATATAATATATAAATATATATATATATAGTATATATATATATAATATATTATATACGTATATATATATACTTATAATAGTATATATACTATTTATAGTTATTAAACTTCTAGTGTTAAGCATAACCGCTTACATTGTGCAATTAAAGTTTTTATATATTTGCAGCATGTGATTCCAAATTTCACGTACACCTTTCGGTCTTAGTATTTTAGGATTAAAATTTCATTTATTGTTGTTCCCAATTTTGATTATTGTTCTTCTTATGTTACCTATATTTTGATGCATACCATAATTAAGTTGTAATATAAATATTAGTAAAAGTTTATCTCTACCAGAGTTTTAATCTACACATTTGTATTATTAACGCATTAAATCTTCTAAATTGAAACTACTAGTACTACGCTATAACAAGCATTCAAATAGTAAGTACAACAAAAAGGTTTCTTAAAATAATATAATATACTATAATATATATATATATATATATATATATCTTATATAATATATATACTATATATATAATATATATATATATATAATATATTATATATAATATATATAAATATAGTATATTTATATTTATATAATTATATATATTATATATATTAATAATATATATATATATATATATATATATATATATAATAATATCTATATATTCTACATATATAATATATATATATTATATATAGTATATTATATATATTATATATAATAATGATATATATAAATATAATATATATAACTATATATATATATAATATATATAATATATTATATGTATATATATGATATATTATATATAATACATATTATATATTACTATATATAGATATATATATATATATATATATATATAGCTGATATATATATATATATACTATAGTATATATGTATATATATATATATGAATATATATATATATATATATATAAAATTATATTATATAATTAATATATTAAATATATTTATATAGATAATATATATATATGACTTATATTATATATATAATATAAATAATAATACTATATACGTATATTATATATATATTATATATATATATATATAAATATACAGTATATAATATATATACATATATTGATTGCATTCAATATTGTATGTGCAGGGAATGGGCTGAGTTGGAGTCGGTGGAGGATGTTTGTGTTCTTGTAACAGTCTCCCCAATTTCTTAACACTTTTTACAGGTGCAACACTGTTCGGAAGCAGTTTCTTGTATGTTTGATGATTTTATCTGTTGGGAGATGTTTAAATAGACGAGTTCTCCCGGGGGTTCCCCCTCCCTCACTTAATGACATCAACTTTCGGGGAAAAACAATGTTGAGCTACGACGTTACAGCCCTTTTCACGAGGGTCCCAGTCGATGTTACCCTGTCCTGGTTGAAGGCTTTTGTGGAGGCCAGCTCGTGGACCTTTGACATGCCTTTTCATATATTAAAACAGCTTACCATACTCGTCACAGACCATAACTACTTCCACTTCAACAACCGGTTCTTCAAGCAACGACACAGCCTACCCATGGGTTCACCACTGTCACCAACCATCAGTAATCTTTTCATGGAGATGTTTGAACAAAAAGTCGTTTTTGAACACAACACATATGGCAATATTTTCTGGAAACGTTACGTGGACGACATTTTTGTTATTTTACCTGACCATATGGACCCACACGCACTTCTCGATCATTTAAACAATCAGATTCCAACCATAAAGTTCACAATGGAATTCTCCCGGAACTGTTCCCTCCCATTTTTGGATGTTCTGGTCCAGATTGAGGAGGGGGGAAGGGCGAGCACAGACGTCTACCGGAAACCTACGCATACAGACTCTTATACTAACTGGTATTCTACCCATACACTATCCACAAAGGTTGGGATAGTCTCGTCCCAGATTCTCAGGGCCTACCGCATATGTAGTCCCACCAAAATAGATTCACAATTGAAAATAATACAGAGCACTTTTACCAAGTTACATTACCCTAAACACATTTTCCACAGGGCTCATGCCAGAGCCAGAAGGACTTTTTACTCAGTGAGGGAGGAGGAAGGGGACCGCCCGGGAGAACTCGTCTATTTAAACATCCCCACCGATAATCATCATACATACAAGAAACTGCTTCCAGACAGTGTTGCATCTATAAAAAGTGTTAAGAAATTGAGGAGAATGTTACAAGAACACCAACATCCCCCGCCGTCTCCAACTCAGCCCTTTCCCAGCACATACAATATTGAATGCAATCAATGTAAATCCACCTATATAGGGGAAACAGTTGACTTATAAAGGCGTATTTATCAACATAAATACGACCTTTCCATAGGTAACCAGAATTTAGCATTGGTCAAACACAGATCGTCCCTTAATCATTCTATTGATACCAACCGTCACAACATTCTACAAATTAACTCCAATACATCTTATCGTAAATTTACAGAGAGTTTCATCATCTTTAACTGCAAGAATCGGACCATGAACAACATGGAAGGAGAAGTAAAATTTGACACCATTTTGAAAAACATTTTGCTGACGGACACAAAAAGGCAACTCATGGCTAACAAAATTAAATCTCCATCAACCAACTAGACCGCTACGACTTTAAATGAGTTTTCTCTCCCAGTTACTATGATCTTTCTCAGACGATTAAACAAAGTGCAACCCAAGCACAGAAAAGCTTTTTGTTTACAATTGTATCTTAAATTTTGTGAGTTTTTATGTAAATTGTTAAAATAAAGAATAGGTGATCAACAGCTGTTTAAGGGGTTCCTTTGCAACTACAAAGTAAGTTGAGGGTATTTAAGCAACTTTTAAGTAAATTTAACATGCACTCCGGGATTTAATATATATATAATATATATATAATATAATATATAATATAGTATATACATATATAGTATATAGAGGGTACGTAATTATATATATATATAAATATATATATATATATATATATATATATATATATATATATATATATATATATATATATATATATATATATATATATAATATATATATATAAATAATATATATATAACTTATATATATATATATATCATTATATAACTTACAGCCCCTGTTGGGGCTACACGGTATTCAGCTGGGTTGCTCCTGGGTTACAGAAGCAACCAAATAAAAAGTCAAGCAACGCCGACATGGGCACAACATGCTTATTGCGACAAATTTGCAATAATTATACGAAGAAAAATTTCACTCCTCTATACCACAAACCACCGACAACAGCGTCGTCTTTAAATAATGTACAGAAGGCTCTACCACAACTCCGATCTGTCTCTCCAGAAAAGAAGCCATCTCGGGATAGTTTTCAAGTCTCCTTCTCGATGTCATCTGCTTGTAACTCCGGACTTGTTTAAATCCAGCATAATTCTTGCTTGAAGCCCTGCTAGGGGCTACACGCCATCCTGCTGAGTGGTTTTCTGTTACATAAGTAAGCAATACAAAGTGCAAGCAACGCCGGACATGTTACCACTATGCTTGTTTGCGATAAATTTGAAAATAATAAGACAAACGAAAATTTTCACACTGCCAGCTTTCAACCACGACAAACAGCTTCGCCGTTAGACAAGGGTAGAGAGGTTCGACCAATAATCCGAATTCCATATTTCCGAAAAAAGAGGGCATCTCGGGGCAGTTTTTGAGTCACCTGCTTCCGAAAATCACTATTGAAATTCGGAAACTATTTAAATCCACAAAAAAGGAGTGCTTGGAACCCCTACTGGGCGTAGCCACGATAATTTCTGCTGGGGTTGCTCCTGGTTACGGAGCAAGCCAACGAAAATCAAGCAAAGCCAACAATGGTGCATATGATTGTTGTGACAAAATTTGCCAAAATAAGACGATAGAAAAATTTAACTCGATCCAGAACTCGAACCCATCGACAAACAGCGTCGCCAATTTAGACTATGTAGAGGAGCTCTACCATAATCAGATAAGTCTCCCCAGAAAAAGATGTTATCTACTGCAACGAGTGTTCATATTCCTACGCTTCGATTATCCCTGCGTTAAACTCTAGTACTTATTAAATCCACAGAAGTGTTGGTATGGAACACCTTGCTGGGCTACCGTGGCATTCGCTGGGGTGATCTTAGGTTACAAGGAGCAAACCAAAACCAAAAGTCAAGAACGCCGAAGTATGACATAACATGCTTGTGCGATAAATTAGGCAATATAAAACGACAGTAAAATTCACTCGCGCCAGTACTCGAACCATCTACAATAGCATCTTCCGTTAAGACAATTACAGAGCCTTCTAGACTAGTACGATGCCTGCCTCCCCCAAAAAGGAATCACCGAACATTTTTTTCAAGTTTCCCCTTCCATATCACTGCTATAAAATTTGCGTACTTATTAAAGCCCTTCAGAATGTGATTGGAACCCCTGCTGGAGCTACAGCATTCGCTAGAGTTGCATCAGGGTTTCCGGAGCTTACCGACCAAACAAGCAACCGCCAACATTGGCACAAAATGCTTGTTGCTTTACAAAATTTGTGAATAATGAGGCGAAGAAAAAATCACCGATCTCCAGAATTTGAACCATCGACACAATCTTAGCCGTTAGATTAATATGAAGAAGGCTCTAGTCAGACACGCGCTCTCCCGCAAAAAAGACCGGTGCATCTCGCGACCAGTTTTTCATCACCTGCTTCGATTATCACTGCTTGGAAACTCTGTACTGTATTTAAATTCATAGAAGGTGCTCGACAAATATTATATATATACTATATATATTATATATAATAATATATATAATATAACTATATAGTATATATATATATATATATATATAAATATATATTATATATATATATATATATATTTCTATATATATATAATATGATATATATATCGTAATTACTATATAATATACTATATAAGATATATATAGGTATATTATATATCATTATATTATAATAAATATATATATATACTATATATATATATATATATATAAATATATTATGTATATTATATAGATTATATTATATATATATATATATATAATATATATATTACTTATATATATATATTATATATATATATATATTATATATATATACTAATATATAATATATATACTAAAATATATATAATAAATAATATAAGTATATATATATATATTATAGTATACTATATATTATATATATATACTTAGTATAATATATATATATATACTATATATATATATAATTATATAATATATATATATATAGCTATATATATAATATATATATATATATATATATTATATTATACTTATATATATATATATATAAATATGGCTATTAATAGGTAGAGCGACTGAGTCGCATGGCAAGAGTTGTTGGTTCGAATCCTAGTTCGGATCCTAGGTAGAAATTTCCTAGAAAGTTCCCCTCCTCTGAATAGGGCTAATGCCCGCTGAGGTGTGACTTTTATATAAAATTATATTAATTATATATATATATATTATATATAATATCTTATATATATATATATATGATATATATTATAAATATCATATATATATATATATATATATATAATAGTAGTATATAGTATATAATATATGTGTGAATAAATATTTTTTTCGTTTTTTGAGAAAATAAATAATATTTCTCAATGGTTTATTTGTGTTTTTCTAACACTTCATTGTTTTCTTACATAAGATCACAAAATAAAAAAAATATTTGAAAAAACGAACTGTTTTATTTCCGTCATATTTAGTACCAACCTAAAATATAAAATAATTAACAAACTGACGTTGATGTTAAATTTTTTAGCATAATGTAATGTGGTGTCCGCCGTGATTGACTGTTTTTCCTTCAAAAATTTTGAAAGTATATTTTAGAGATTGTAAAAAAAAACAATTTTTAAACAAATTCTATAATAATGTTTCTAAACGAAATTTATTTCTACACAAAATTGGAGGATTTTAGTGCAAAAAACATTGAAATGTCTTGAATATTAAAGATTTTATCGCCATTTTTTGTGCTGCTGGCAAAAAATTAAAACATTCTTCCCTCCCTACACAAAAAACTTAGCATTTTTTTTTCTTTTTTACCATTAAGTTAAAGATATCGTAGTTATTCGTCATAAAAAAAAATTTTCTTTATCGGTTTGAACCACCCACCTTTTGGATAAGGTTCTCCCTTAATCTGACAAAAAAACTTTTGTCACTTCAAACTTGACGTAATGTGCCCTCAATTTAACGTAATCTGATGTCTCTAGCACCTATAGATTAAAATTAACCATTGAAATGCTACCTAAAATTATAGTCAATTCCATATAATCTTAATCTTGTCGTTAAAATAATTCATTCAAATGTAAGAATCGAAACTCTGAAGATGTGCGAGGTTTACGGACGAAACCCGTCAGAAACTAATAAATATAAATATGTCTCATTCTTTCTTTGTAATTTATTTTCTAGAATAGTTTTAAGAAAATTAAAGAATAATTACAAGAAAATATTTCGTGAATTGGAAGCTAAAAGTAAAACATATTAAAACCCAAGCTGATAAAGAATTTCTATATTAATAATAATCAATCCCACATAATAATAATTCATAATAATAATAATAATAATATAATAATAATAATCAATAATTAATGATAATAATAATAATAATCAATAATATATAATAGATATAATAGATATAATAATTAATAATAATAATAATAATAATATAGTAATAATAATAATAATAATAATAATAAATTAATAAAAAAAATAATAATAATAATAATAATAATAATTAATAATAATAATAATAATAATAATAATAATAATAATAATAATAATAATAATAATAATAATAAATTAGTAAAAGAATAGGTAATAAATATAATAATTAATAATTAATAATAATAGATATAATAAATAATAAAATAAATAATAAAATAATAATAATAATAATAATCATAATAATAATATAATAATAATAACTAATAATAATCAATAATAAATAATAAATATTACTTAATAATTAATAACATAATAATCAATAAATAATAATCAAATTAATTAATAATAATAATAATTAATATAATTAATAATAATAATATAATAATAATCATCAAACATCACCTTAGGATTTAACATAATCAAATTAACAATAAATAATAGAATAATACTAATAATAATTCACTCGAATAATAATTTCAACTAACATACATACACCACTACATAACATCAGAAATATCCACATAAATAACTCAAATACACCATCACCCCATTAAATAATATAATAAAACTCCACACTCTATACATACAATAACACAAATAAATACTCGAAATAACTCAATTAATTATAATAATAATAATAATATAAATAATAATACAACATAATAATATTATAATAATAATAATCATCAACATCATCCTAAAATAATAATATACAATAATAATAAATTAAACTAAATAATATAAAATATGAATATAAATTACTATTAATTCAAATAATAAATAATAATAATAATCTAACAGTGACATATATAAATGCAGAAGGAAGAGTACCCATGAAGAATGATACACTCATACCGACTAATAATAATAATATCATAACAAGACTACTCTGTTTCAAAAATTAAATTTTAATCTGATAAATTCAATACAAATTAATAATACACTGAACTAAATAACATAATCTCGATAAACACGAAACTGCGTCACCTACCAACACTGATAATAATAATAAAATAATAATAATAATCATATAATAATAATACAATTCACATATATAAATTAATAAAATATCAATCAATCAATAATTAATAATATCAATAATAATAATAATAATAATAATCAATAATACATAATATAAATAATAATAAAATTATTATATAATAATATCTATCTCTCATTTTTATACCCATATTCATTTTCACACATTATTATTATTATATAAGACACGCCCCTTATCAATACACCTAATTATTATACATCCATACATTATTACTACTGAATTATACTATTCTACCATATTAAAATATTATTATATTATTATTATTATTATTATTATTATTATTTCCCATATATCATTATTATCATTATTACTTATTATATATATCCTATCAATATTATTCTACTAATAATATAATCATCACCGATCATATAGATTACTCACCACAGCACATTACTCCACAATCTAACTATCTTACACAATAAATATCATCTTCTGTATTAATTTATACTTCACTTCAAAGTCTGAATCCAGGCCTTTTGCTTGGCAATTCACGCACACTCATTTTATTCTAATTACATACCTATTTAAATTTTTCTATAACCAAACAAGATTATAAATAGGCTAGCTATACTGTGGCACCTTCAGAGGCTTCCTACACTAGCTTCTAGTTGATTAGTGTCCTGTAACCACGTAAATCTAGTCCACGTACTCAACCATCACTATCTGACATCTTCAGATTTTCGATTTTCTAACATTTGAATGAATTATCTTACTCAAAGATTTAAGAATATAAGATTACTACTATTAGGTAGCATTATATTATTTTTAACTCTACAGACATCATGGTACATGGGCACATTACGTTAACACACTTTATGGTTTACGCCTGATCCATGCTAGAAGTTCTTTATGATAATTCTCCTATGTAGTAAGTACTCCCAGCTGTTTTTAGTTTTGCGCTTCGCATATGAGGAGCTGTCAAAATGTCATTAAAATTATTAATAAGCTAAACGATCACAATCACCTCATGTTAACACCTTATATTATATTAGAGCGCATAGTAAGGGGCGCAGGAGGTGGAACAGATCGTGGATGCCGATGTTGGAAGGTAAACACAACAGATGAGAAAAGACCTCACACAACTCCTAGACATTGTACATAAACGGGAACTACATACCGCGCCACAGAATATTCAAAATGAAGAACAAAAAATATCGTTGCAAACAATCAATTCTAGACAAAAACTAGGACACTATAATCAATGAAGTACAAACACGACAACCAACGGAGCGCGAAAGCCAGGAACGTGGGGGAAGGCAACTAACGTGTCTCTCGTAAGACTACTCAAAGGTCTACGGACGCCGCGCTAACTAGACGCGCAAGGCTCCACGGAAGTCGAACAACCAGCGGACAACAAGACAAAAGCTAAATGTGTCTACAAACCAAAAAAATTCTTGGTGCCGGCGGCGGCTACTAAGCCTGTAATACACCCAAAGTCAGGGATCAGGAACTGAGGTTGCGTACCCCAAGGCATCCACGGGGCCCTTGCGGGTACGGCTCGCGCACAAGCCAGATACCATCCCCTAAAAAACTCCAACTATTTTCAACATCAATATATCTACTCCCCTCAACCAGCCTCTCATACATGATACTATCCTCAAATCACATCAGCACAACCTAACCACTATATAAAATTTACCCCATTCAATCCCTCCTACTACTACCCTCTCACTCCCATAAACTCCAAATCACCCAGCTACCTTCCATACAACCAACATCTCACACCTCAGTCTTTCAGACTCAACTACCAACCCCCCATTATACTCCATCCAACCATCATCGCCCCAATCACTAACCGACACACACAATCTTACTAACTTCACCCATCTTCCATACTAGCCTACCACCACCCCTAACGTTCCAATACCTCATCGATAAATTTTATAATCCACCTCATACTAATACCACATAATCGAAATCACAAACATCAACCTCTCCTCACCACCATTGCCCAAACCCATTATCATTCTCCACACTCCCCCCAAACAAATAACATCCACTAACCTATTCACGCACTACCACTAAACCAACTAGTTTACCAACACTCAGAATCCAGCATATCACTCGAATACAACAACCAAATTCATTAACAATCCCACCCCCAACGTACCACCTCAACTTAACACAATTACAACACACCCACTCTAAGCCCCAACACACCACAATACGGCATATACCGCAACACGCTCCCCAACAGTTACCAAATACAAATGCAAAAACCATACCCTTCAGAGCTCCAACTCCACGAATATACACAAACCACAAAAACCACAACATCCCACACGTTCGCGCGAAAAAGCACCAAGCGCGACCTCAACTACAACGCGCACCCTAAAGCTACACCCAACCCCCATATCACAACACAACCATACAAACACACGTCCGCCCCACCACAGCCACCACAGCCACATACCGGCCAACCACATACAAACCCAAACGCCACCAAAACCCCAACACACAACATCACAACACTCCAATCAAATACGAAGACTACAACCCCCAAAACCAACCAACGTGCTAACCACGCACACCAACGAGCACCACGAAACCACCAACACGAACAACAGCACGGATCAGACCTATATGTTTACAAGAAATAATTTGGTAGATTAAACAGATAGGGATATACCAGACTGCTTTAATCTAGTAAACTAAATGAACATTTTATCAGATGAGCATAACAAGACAACCGTACCTGATATATCAAAGTTACTTAAATTTTACACTCTTTAATGTCCCTTCGATTAAATATAATATGAAATGCTACCTTATATTTTGAATTAATTTATATACATTCTTACAATCTTGTGCTTAATAATTACATCTTTAATTATTATAGAATCGAAACTTTGAAGATGTCAGAGGTTACGAACGAAACCGAGTCAGGGAACTATATAAATATAAATTTGCCTCATATTTACGACGTAAAATTATTTTCTAGATAGTTTAAGAAATTACAATGGAAATTAAGAAATATCCTCGTGATTATGAATGTCTAAAAGTAAAACTGGATATTAATTTCTTAATTTGATAAGTAACCATTTCTTATTACTAGTTTATTCATTATTATAATTATTATTATTATTCATTATTAGTTTTTATTATATTATTATTAATTTTTATATTATTATTATTATTAATTATTTCATTATTATTATTTATTATTCATTATTATTATTATTGGTTTTTGAGAATTATCACTATTAATAAATAATAATAATAATAATTATTATTTTTATTATTTTATTATATTATTATTATTATTATTATTATTATTATTATTATTATTATTATTATTATTATTATTATTATTATTATTATTATTATTATTATTATTATTATTATTATTATTAATAAATAAGTAATGTACATAGTGTTTACTAAATATATTGACGTTAAAAATCACACAGGGATAAACATTTATAGAAGTCAACTGTATCACATTGATAAAGCAAACAGCTCAAAAAATGGTTAATTGTAAGTTGAAGATTCAAACTAAAGATGAAGAGATGTTATTGAGTCTGATTTACAGTTATCGCCTTTACAATGTTTAAGTCGAGCTGGCTGTGATATATTTCATAAAGAAATATTCAGCAAAGTTTAAGGACGAATTTTGCACCATTCAACCAGAGTAAGATGAACGAATTTACCTTAAATTGTCAGTTTTTCTATCCATCGAATAAAAAAAAATTTTTAATTAATATTCTTACCCTTAATCCAAAATCAAATTTGAAGATATATACTGAAAAAAATTCGAGAAGGTTATTCCCCAGTCGATTATTATCAAAAACAGAAATGAAGGGATCCGTGCAATTGTATTCTGAAATAAATTAAAAATATTATTAAATATTATTTTTAGGACGTTTTAAATATTCTAGGGAATGATAATATATTTAAAAAAAATCTTATACATTTATTACTCAAATGCAAAAAGATTTAATTTTTACAATCATCAGTTGTAAAAAAAACACACAAAAAAAGGCGTTTGAAGTTTTAGCAGAAAACCTTCTTAATTAATGGAAAAATGAACAACATGAAGAATTGTGGTCCTGAATTTGATATTTTGATTAATAATAATAAATTGTTCAAAAATATTTTAAGATAGGAAGATAAAAGTAATTGAGAAATAAAATACGATTTTCCTACCATAAAATATATTAAAATAAATATTTTAAAATTAATTAACATTAAGAGTTTTTCTTTATTAATGGTTTTAATTGAAGAAAAATAATTTAAATGCTTTAAACTTGTGAAGTCCATAAATAAAACGGTCTCGCCTAATAGCTCTATTATTTTTATCAATCTAAGGGAAAAAATCTAGATTTAGAACTTCTAAAAAATAGACGTAACTAGTTAAAACCTTTGAAAATATGGGATTCTTTTTAGGCATTGATAAGATTGTTTTTCTTTGAATATAAAACCTTTATAAAGGAAAAATAAGAGCAAAGACCTGCCAACCGCACTCAAAGGTAAAAAATAAACTGGCAATATTTTCTGGGTTATAAAATTTACATTAACAGCCA